>VDFB02047397.1:56829647-56923955 GCA_007258455.2 Sequoia sempervirens
AAAGCTTTGGACGGTGAATTTTGTAAATATCTTCTTTTATAGAAAAGGTTGTATTCATTTTGGTGGGAGTATAAGGACTGTGAAGCTCTCCTTCCAAATTTATAAACCTGTATTTATTTTAATTTTATCTTGATTATGCCGAAACATGGCGAGCAAACAACTGCAAATTTTAATTCACGTTGGTTCATTTTATGTATACGCTTGACAAGCAAAGAACTGCATATTTTTGATATGGCAGAACGACATTGTATTTTCTTTGAACACATACAAGAGCCCTAAATTGGTCTCCTAACAGTTTTTTACGAGGATTTTATATCAAAAGGGGCATACCATAGTTTTGGGGTTTGAATTTTGGTGATTGGAGTAATTAAAGAATATATTTTAAAGTGTGGTCAATCAATTAATTGAATCACACACTTCGTTATGTATATAACATATTTTTGAAATCATAAAAAAGTTTGGTTTTTGTCATTTTATTTACATTTTATTTTATGTTATACAAGAGTCTTAAGATGAGAGTTTATTTATTTTATGTTTTAAACATATAACCATTTAAATAATATTAAAATGTTATGAAAATAAAATCCATATTTCATATGTTATTAATATGTAATAATTTTTTTTAAATAAGAGATTTGTTAATAAAAATTAAAGATTATTGAGAATATATTTCTAGTAAGAAGGAAACTAAAATGATAAAATATATGTGATTAAATAATTATTTTAATAGTACAATATTTTTATAGTGTATACATATGTGTAACTTTGTAATAGTTTTTTTGTGATTGTTAATATTTTTTTAAAAAAAATCTATTTTAATATTTAAAAAATAAATGAAGACTAAATATTTTTTGTGAACAAGATCATATCTTTACACTTCATCTATTGCCCCCACATCATAGTAAAATGAAAAATTTTCATAATCATGTAAATGTAAATAAAACTCCTATTAACTTCAATTGAACAACCATTGACATGTCAAATAATTAATATTTACAACAAATATAGCATTAATATTAATTGAACTATAGATATTCTAAATATCTATCTAAAAATAAATTATTTCATATATTAATATATGGTAAGCTATCATATAAACATGCAACATAGTTATGCTATCTATACTAAAAAACAGTTTTACTTGCTTGTCATCAAAATTTAAAGTAGGCATGAGACCAATATTGTTATCCCCTTTTATAATACATGTAAATAGAAAGTATACTTTTATCTTAATGCTGAAATTTTAATTAAAGCCTACATTTTTCTTTACTTTTTATTGTTGTAAAATCTACCAATGGAGTAACTTTTCACCTTAGATGTTATGATCCATATATATATCTTCAATGAATTTGTGCTAGAGATGATTTCACACTTCAAATCAATCCCTTTTGACTATTTTTAGTTCCTACCATGGAACTATAGGCAATCCCTTGATCTTAACTAGTGATTAAATGTTTTGGTTGCAGTGAATCGAAATTCATTATTTCATTTCTATACATTATATATTAATTTAAATACATTATATTTTAATTTTCTTAAAGTTAAATACACGATTTTTAACTTTTTAAATCCCAAAAATTATTTTCCTCCAATTTTATTGGCTAAAATTTTTGAGCCATAAGGGTGGATTTTTAGGAATGTTATTTCATAAAAAAATTTATGGCAGTTTTGAAGGCATTTTTTTGGCTAAAAAATTTTAAGTGAGGTAGATTTTAAGGAATTTTTTATGATAGTTTTTGAAGAATTTTTCAAGTATTTTTACACCAACAAATTAATCTTTACATTTTAATGAATTTACTCAAAATACTTCTATATGCATTTTTTCTAACTATTCAAAATTTATTTCCCCCAACTCTAAATTAATTACTTTTTAATCTATCTTTTTCAATTCAAGTGAAACAAAATATTATTCATTCTAAAATTTTATTTACTTATTACAACTTAAAATATAATTAAAAAAATATTATATATTATAATCTAATAACAAATTAAAATATATAAACAATATAATATATAACATTTAATATGTTTTTAGTATATTATATTATGAAATGATTTTTGAAATATTATATTAATATATTAAATTATCATGCATTATATATATATAGTATATAGAATTTAATATATTAGATAAATTTTTTAAAATATTATATTTTAATTTTTAATAATCTAATATATTATTTTTAAAATCATTGAATATATTTAAATTAGATTATTTTTAATATATATTATATGAAATTAATCTATAATATATTAAATTAATTTTTTGATGAGATACACAATTATTTTGATTTTTAAATAAATTTATTTTCTATTAAATTTTTAAAAAAACTAGTTATTCAAATAATATTACAGTTTTTATGAATGAGAAATTGATTTTAACATTTGAATTATTTTTTCAGTAGCAACTATAATTTTTTGTTTGATAAAATACAATTACAATTTTTATAATAATATTATATTGTAAATATAAATTTTTAAAATAAAAATATTGTGAAAACTAATTGTCCTCAATTTAATTGACCCTTAAATTGTATCCCATTAATATTGAAAATCACTAATTTGAACTATATATTGCAACCCTTAGAAAAGATTCAGATGTTTTATTTAAATAAAAAAAATAGGCAGTCTACATAAATTCCTCTCCAAAATATTTGAGGTAATTAAGATTGTGCTTCTTGATTCGTTTCAGCTCTATAAAGTCAAAACTACAAGCAACTGTCATTTTTATTTACCAATGCTCATAATGTTGGACAATTAATAATTGAAAGGGATAGTTAAATTGATATAATTAAACACACTTTCCCCTGGTTGCATTTGCAATTTAGGTCCTATAAAATCTACAGAAAAAATAATGTGACCTGAGAAGATGATGGAAATTTGTAGGCCAAGCTAAAGCCTCTACACTAGGACAAATCATTTATAAATCCTAAACATTCAATGGTCTAGGACACGCTAACTGAAGGTTCATTTAGGTAATGCTTTTTATTTTCTTCACTACATAGTCAACTCTCTTTAAAACAATTATGTCTTTCATGGCTTTGTATGTTGACATAGGGTATTGAATCTTAAAATATAAGACACAAAGACATCATGTGGCTAGATTGAAAGGATTAAGATATATCTTTCTAAGAGTTTTTGTTTTAATGCAAATAGAATGGGGTATAAACAGGAAAGTAATCTTCAATTACTATTTTACCCATGAAAAGGTGAGACTTAAGATACAAAATAAAACATTGTAACTGTGAAAAAGTGGGCATTGTAGGGTAAACTCTTCCTACCACAAAAATAAAAGACAACATATCTTGATGTGTCTAGCTACAAGCAATTTACAATTTAATTTTTTTCCTAAGCAACTTGAGTGGGAAGAGCTTAGGAGAGTAAAAAGCAGATAACTAAATTACATTCCACAAAAATCATGAAGACTATCTACAAAACTAAATATTATGAGAAAAAGATTGATTTTAGTATAGCGGTTGGACAAAGGTGCATGAGAACCATTAATCAAAACCAACCTAGAATTGATTGGGAAACTTCTAATCCTAGAATATATTCTTTAACTCCCCTTGTTTGCTAGGAATCTAAAGACACAGATGGAATATTTAGCTCAATTTTCACACTTTATTGGTTGGAAAATAAGGAACTATCTCTTAGTAATTAGTAGTGAGAAGTCTTGCTGGCTATGGGATATAGTTTTCTTTGTGACAATTGTAGAATTTTGCAAGAGTTTTTAGTTTTCAATGTTGTTGGAGGAGGTACTGGGTTTGGACTAGGATCCTTACTCTTTTTTGCATAAAATTTCATGCTGTAATTTTTATGAAAGAGTATCTTATCTCATTTTTTAGAGTTTACAAATGCTTGCTTAAGTGAAATAAAGGAAAATTACCTCTTGAGAGTGTAATACAATATCTAAGGAAAATAGAGGAAGAAGGTTGTGGAAGAAAATAGACTATAAGCAAGGAGATGAGAGAGATTATAAATATTCTATAATGTCCCCTTTTTAGTGTGACCATGATTGTGGATGGTTTAGCGTATTCCTGACCTTCATAGGCTAGAGTAGATGGTTAGGGGGTCTTATTTGGTAGTATTCGGTATGGCTTCACCTCCAATGATCGGTGATAGTTCAGGTCTGACCTTCATTGGACTCAGTTTGGAAAACTTACTATTTATAGTAAGTGACTATTTCAGGATAGTCAGGGTTTCTATCTATAGTAAGGCACCTAAATAGGCTTCATTTGCAGTGTCAAACCTTTAAACCATTGGTCTGATCATATAATGAGGGATTTACTATTTATAGTAAATCAATGGTTGATAGAGAGGGACCCTTACTATTTTTAGTAAGGAAATTAGATGTGCAGTGGATGTAGTGGTTAACTCCTTAGCTAAGACAGAATTGAGAAATAGTGAGTATTTATGGAGTTATGTTATTTTAATTATTAATAAGGTAATACTTTATTAATAATTAAATATAAATTGCAATTATAATGTGCAATGGGGCCATGACCCTCATTTAATTGATTTTTCAAGTGACTAAGGAATAATTAAAACATTTAAATGATATTATAAAGTTATAATGTAATTTTATAATAATAAAGTCGCTTTAATTTTATAAAGTGCTTTAAGTGAAAAATTAAAGTGGGAAATATATCTTTTATCCCACATTGGCAAGGAAAGTGTTTGAACTCTCACAAGAAAAAAATAAAAGGAACTTAAGAGCTCATTCTTTTGCATCCAAGAATTGTTATTTGTTTGATATGATTATTTGGTGAAGGAGCCAGCCAAGGTTTCTACCATTTCCAGCCATCGGGATCGAAAACTCTCATTGGTTATGCAATTTTGAGGGTGTGAAATATCATCTAAATTATTGTAGTAGATTGGAGTAGTTACTTTAGACTTCTCATTGCACCAAATTTGTGGCCAAGGGCCAATATTTTTGAAGAGTTAAGTTTTGGAGATTTCATTGAGGTGATTATAGAAGAGTTTTTGAGTAATGTTTCTGGTTATTTTAAGTCAATTCATGAAGTCGAATTGCACATTATATACTCATATTTTGGTTTATAGAGCCTCATTTTTGGCATCATTTTTTCTTGGGTTTGGGAGCACCCTACCTCTGGGCGTTTAACAATAATTCTTGGTGGTTATTGGAGGGGCTTTAAGGCTGAAATGAATTTAAATTTGGTGGCTTCAACTCGGAACAGGGGCAGCCTAGAATAAGTCTAATTTTGCTTTGTAACCTGAGTTTGTTTTCTCAAAATTGCCACAACAGTAGGAGGAGTTTATAATTGGAACAAGGACGAATTTCATGCATGCTCTAGATTGTTAAAAGATTTGAAATCTAGTACATGTTGGGCACTTAAGGAGGGGGCACGATTTTGTGAAAGAGAGCACCAAAAATCATAATTAAAATCTCAAGGCTTTGTTGGGCATTTAGAAGACCATTCATAGCATTTAGAAGGGAAGACACGGCCTCTCAAGGATCAATCAAATTCTTTTGCTCAACTACAAATCATCCTAGGTTTCTCTACCTTTTTGTTATCATCATATTTCATTGTGGAAGCCAGACATTTAGCAAAGTATTGTAATCAGATTTGAATATATATTTTTGCAAATAAATAAAGGAATTGGAGGACTCATGATACATGTTTGTAAAAAAATTTCTTGGATGTAAGTGTCAATTTATCATGTCTTGATGGTACATATGCATTGGGAAGGATCCAAAGAGTTGCATTCACACTTTAGCTCATTGTGTAGACATTTTAGTGTTGATTTGCAAGCATTAGACCACATTTGAAATCATTACAAGCAAGTTTAATAATCTAAAAACATAGACTAGCAAGGGTAGATATTGCGTGTGAATTGTTTGATGATATTCCTTGAGCCTCTAATCAGTGTTTTTGAGATCAGAACTATGAAGGCTCATCACAATGGTACCAAAGCAATTTCCCGCCATCCTGTTGGGGTTTGAATTAAATACTCAAAGAGCTCACATTGCATCATTATAGTGGCCATCACTTATAAGATTTAGTTATGAGTTACTACAGTTGTAGGGAAATCTAGGGAAGATATTGAACATGATTCCATCAAAATGAGGAAAAGTTATGAATGAGAAGCTCCTCGACTCTTTGAGGACTATTAGAGTTTTCCAGATAGAATTAAAGCACAATACTTTCTTAACAATTTTGTGAGCTTGGTTGTCAACATGAGGCCTGAAAATATTGGGTTGGTAAAGTACATTAGGAGGGTGTATAAGGAGAAAATTTCATGTAAAGGGACAAAAGTTAGTCATGGGCACATTGTGAGTAGGTATGGTAGAACTACTAAATGTGATTATGAAGATGGTTCTACATTTAAACTCAATGATCAGGTTATAGAAACTCCCATAATGAGAAAAAATGAAATGAGAAGACAAGGTCTATGCTTCACTTGCAAAGGTTTTCGGGAGCCTAACCACCAATGCACATATAATGAGGTAAAGAAGTTTGAGAAAGACCTCATTTTGACACATGGATGCATTGAAGAAGAAGCTAAGAAGGAGGCAAACTTAGAGATGCACATGATGCATGAGGATGTTGGGGTTCATGAGTCACATCCTTTGGAAGGACAAAGAGGATTCCATGATGAGTCCATTGGGATTAAGGAGGCTTATACACATGTTGATTTACATTGCAGCCATGGGACAAAAATTATGGCACATGATACACCTCTTGAACCAACACCTGACAATGGACAGTTAGTAGAGGATGAAGTTTTGGTTGAGTCTCCTGAGGACACTACAGATAATTCACTTGTTAGCAGGAAATCTCAAGATAATGTTTGGGATGGACATTTAGTTATTGTGGAAGACGAAGTGTACAAGGATATGGCTTCTACAACATCTTCTGAGACATCCGCTGAGGTACATAGTAGTATTACCTTAGATGTTGATGTGTGCACTGATGACAACACACATGATGTAGCTGATTACGAGGGGAGTGATCCTGATTTAGCCTCATGCTATAGTTCAGATTTGGATGGGGAGAAAGAGGTGGTTCAAGAGATGAAACGTGAGATGTTTGGAGGTGTTGTTTATTTTGTGAACAATCCTTTATTCGAGGCAGATGCTATTATGGCCTATGATAATCTTCTTTTTGAGTTGGATGTTGATCGTACTCTAGACCCTAGTCTTGAGTTGAGTAGTGATAGAGATGTTTGGAGTCCTGCTAGTGTTTCGGGATGTCAGACGTAGCTCATGGAGGAGTTTGTTGATGTGTACATAGTGCAGAGCGCATACAGTTTCGTGTTTGACCCACACGTACATGACTTGCTTCAAGTGCATAGTTCTGATGATGTTGATGTTGACAAGGTACAACATGATGATCCGACTTCTTTCCAGGGAGTAGTTAGCATTCATGATGGTGATTATGGGTTTGACAGGTTTTCTACCTGATTCTCTCATGATGATTATTATTTTCAGGATTTGGAGACTTATTGCATTTTGGAGATATGTGGTATCAGAATGGCACAACAGGAAGTGATAGGTATTGGCTTTCCAATAGTGTGGTTGCATCAGAGCCACCATTACAGTTTTGGGATTGAGATGAGTCAGTAGGTTGTGCTAGTGCTGGTGTTATAGAGGTCGTTTGGTGATTGTAGGGACATTACACAGATCTATTCAGATCTGGGTGGACTTGTGTTTTATTTTTCTCTTGAGATTTCTTGGAGACAAGAAATTTTAGGGAGGGTGAACTGTAATGTCCCCTTTTTAGCGTGACCATGACTGTGGATGGTTTAGCCTATTCCTGACCCTCGTAGGCTAGAGAAGATAGTTAGGGGGTCTTATTTGGTAGTATTCGATATGGCTTTGCCTCTAATTATCAGTGATAGTTCAGGTCTAACCTTCGTTCGACTCAATTTGGCACACTTACTATTTATAGTAAGTGACTATTTTAGGATAGTCAGGGTTTCTATCTATAGCAAGGCACTTGAACAAGCTTCATTTATAGTGTCAATAATTTACACCATTGGTCTGATTAGATAATGAGGGATTTACTATTTATAGTAAATTAGTGATTGATAGAGAGGGACCCTTAGTATTTTTAGTAAGGCTTTTAGATGTGCAGTGGATGCAGTGGTTAACTCCTTGGTTCAGACAGAATCGAGAAATAATGAGTATTTATGGAGTTATGTTATTTTAATTATTAATAAAGCAATACTTTATTAATGATTAAATATAAAGTGCAATTATAATGTGCAATGGGGCCATGAACCTCATTTAAGTAATTTTTAAAGTGACTAAGGAATAATTAAAACATTTAAATGATATTATAAAGTTATAATGTAACTTTATAATAATAAAGTCACTTTAACTTTATAAAGTGCTTTAAGTGAAAAATTAAAGTGGGAAATATATCTTTTATCCCTCATTGGCAAGGAAAGTTTTTGAGGTCTCACAAGAAAAGAATAAAAGGAACTTAAGAGTTCATTCTTTTGCATCCAGGAATTGTTATTTGTTTCATATGATTATTTGGTGAAGGAGCTAGCTAGGGTTTTTGCCATTTCTAGCCATTGGGAACAAAAACTCTCATTGGTTATGCAATTTTGAGGGTGTGAAATATCATCTGAATTATTGTAGCAGATTGGAGGAATTACTTCAAACTTCTAATTGTACCAAATTTGTGGCCAAGGGCCAATCTTTGTGAAGAGTTAAATTTTGGAGATTTCATTGAGGTGATTATAGAAGAGTTTTTGAGTAATGTTGTTGGTTATTTTCAGTCAATTCATGAAGTCGACCTGCACATGATATACTCAGATTTTGGTTTATAGAGGCTCATTTTGGCATTGTTTTTGATTGGGTTTGGGAGTTCCCTAACTCTTGGGGTTTAACAATCATTCTTGGCAATTATTGGAGGGGCTTTAAGGCTGAAATGAATTTAAATTTGGTGGTTTCAACTCAGAACAGGGGCAACCTAGAATAAGTTTGATTTTTCTTTGTAACCTGAGTTTGTTTTCTTAAAATTTCCACAACAACAACAAGAGTTTATAATTGGAACAAGGATGGATTTCATGCATGGTGACCTGGACTATTAAAAGATTTGAAATTCACTACATGTTGGGCACTTAAGGAGGGGGCACAATTTTGTGAAAGAGAGCATCAAAAATCATAATTAAAATCTCAAGGATTTGCTGGGCATTTAGAAGACCAGTCACAGTGTTTTGGAAGGGAAGACACAACCTCTGAAGAATCAATAAAATTTTGTTGCTCAACTACAAATCATCCCAGGTTTCTCTTCCTTTTTGTTATCATCATATTTCATTCTGGAATCCAAACATTTAGCAAAGCATTGTAATTAGATTTGAATATATATATATATATATATATATATATATATATATATATATATTTGTAAATAAATAAAGGAATCAGAGGAGTCATGATACATGTTTGTAAAAATGTTTATTGGCTGTAAGTATCAATTTCTCATGTCTTGATGATACATATGCATTGGGAAGGATCCAAAGAGTGGCATTCACACTTTAGCTCATTGTGTAGACATTTTAGTGTTGATTTGCAAGCATTAGACCACAATTGAAATCATTATAAGCAAGTTTAATAATCTGAAAACACAGACCAACAAGGGTAGACATTGCGTGTGAATTGTTTGATGATATTCCTTGAGCCTCTAATCAGTGTTTTTGAGATCATAACTATGAAGGCTCATCACATATTCATATAGGATAGGCTGGAATATAAGTAGGAAACACTTGCTGGGAACTATTTTGTTTAGAGGATGGCATTGAGCCTAATGGTTTTATGTCTAGGTAATGTCCCTTTTAGTAATCTATAGTGATTATGGAACAATATTTAATAATAATAGTCTGAATATAATCTTAAAAAGAATGTATTTTGTTGATTTTATTTTTTAATGCAACAATGAGACAATCAGGCGAATAAACTATGCACATGGCACATTCTTCAGTGAAACTAGACGTGGAAAGTATATGAACCCAAAGCTTTATTTATTGATCTTGAACCAACAATCATTGATGAGATTAGAATAGGGACATACATACAACTATTCCACCCTGAACATCTTATTTCTAGGAAAAAATATGCAACTGACAACTTTGCTCAATGTTATTATGCTAGTCATATTTCCTCATCCTCTAGACCTCTTCTCTCTTAACAACACAAACATGGGAAGAGCTTAGCAAATTTACAAATTCTTGTACACAGTTATTAGGTTAATTCATTTTGGATTTTAGCATTTTATTCTGCTTGTATATATCAAAATATTTTTAGTTACAAGAGAGCCTACTTTGGGGATTATATGATTTTATCTTCTCCCATCCAATCCCTCCTTTTTTCTCAAATATGAGTTGGTTAGGTACAGGCGCAAAATTAGCATGGGAGTTTGAGGGGGGTTATTTTTTTGGAAAATATTTGCCCCTTCCATTTCACCATGAACACTCTATTTGTAGCTCGCTATCCAATTTGTTAAACAATATATCAAAGCATGTACACCCTTCCAATCCATTTTTTCTGCAATGTTGCTCTTCATTATATAAATCCTCTTTGGTTGCATAAATGCAACATGTATCTTTGGATGAGAAATTGTACTAGCCATTTGGTCATTTGCTGATTTTTTTTGGCAATGAAGGCAATATAGTCCAGGGTAGGAACTGCGGGAAGATGAAAATACTTAAAAATTGTATGAAAGTGAGGACATTATACATGAGTTCTGCATTCAACTATTTGGATAAATTCTTTGACTTCTTTTTCTTGTAATTTTTTTGATAGTGGATTTTATTTTTCTAATTCACAATAGGCAAAGATGCATTAGATATTTGTCTAGACCAAATAAGGAAGCTCTATGATAATTGCAGTAGTTTGCAAGGGTTTTTAGTTTTCAATGTTGTTGGAGGAGGTATTGGTCTGGAATAGGATCCTTACTCCTAAAACATATTTCTATTGAATATGGATGAAAACCAAAGCTAGGATCTACTATATATCCTTCTCCTCAAGCATGGTTCCTCTTGTACCATCTTGCATCCTATTTAAGCTAAGTTGTTTGAATCTTTAAGAAAACATTAAATCTTATATGTATGTGCTTACTTGATTTATAGATTATTACTAATGAACTTGTTAACATCATTAGGAAACAATAAACCATGTTTCTCATGTGATGAACATTACTCTATTTTGTAGTGAAAACCTTCAATTGCCACTAAAAAAATGTACAACTTTCCACAAAAAAAAAAAAATACATTTCATGGATGAATTATAGTATAAATTCTCTTACAATATCTTCCTCAATCCAAACCAAAAACTCCTTTTCCAACAACCCACTACCTCCTAATAAACAAAAACCCTAATCTAAAATAGGAAAACATGATTAACTACACTATAGCAGTCATGCTTCCGATAAACAACAGACACAACAAAATTTCTTAAAATATCTGAATGCCTATAATTGATGGGAAGTGATAGTCAGAACATTAATTGTTCCATTATGCATCAACATCCCATCTCTTAAAATTTCTAAACCTCATGGTTCAGAGGAATATGATTTTGTAAACAATAAGGAAACTATATAGATATAGGTTTAGGAAATATAGTAAAGAAGCAACACTATTCATTATATTTAATTGTGCTAGTGTGTGTGTAGATGTCAGAGGACTTACTCAACTTATTTCTCAAACTATTTACCCTCACCAAGATGCCAACTTGATCCTTCTACTTCACTTAAATACCAATTCCAACTTCACTTGTAAATTTTATCCACATGCACATTACTATCTCTAACACAATGTGTAAATATTGGCTTATTAATGGTATGCAATTTTAGCTTCAAAAAAATACAAGTTACTATTGTAAATCAAGTTATTATCCCATGGCATAAATTTTTTATTTGTGTTGTTCCTTGTGCAACCTTCCTATACCTTTGAGGCAAAATTATTGATAGAAAATGCATGGCGTCACAGATCAAATATCCAAAAATATCAAGTGCATTGCGGACTTTATGATATTTCTCATCACTAATGATTGTACACCATCTGAAAAATTTCAAGATTACTATTGAGTTGTTATAATATCAACACTATTGCTAAAACATAACAGACACAACAAATAAAAACATGACTATTCTAGCACATTTAGGTAGGAACTTCGCTGCTCTGTAGCACTTGTTTATATTGAAAATTAAGGTTGTACTGCGCTCTATTGTTCCTATGATGGAAGATATATATATATATATATTCTATATTTCATTATAATTGTTGTAATATTTAATATGCTATTATGTTTTTGATAAAGTAAGCAACATTTATAGGGTGATGTACCCTTCACAAAGAGCCACAAGGGCCAATAGAATCCAAGATCAAAAAAGCATCAAAACAAAACACCTGACCAAAAATAAATGTGGACTAACAACACATGGACCAACAACAAACCAGTAGGAAACTAGCTGGCATTCTCCTAGTTCTTTGCCAAAAGCTGAACCAAATCATCACCGATCCACTCCTGGGGGTCTTCAGTCTTCTTCATCTCCATCTCATCCTTCATGACAGCCGACAGGGTACTATTGACATAGTGAACCAATTTGACTGTGAAACAGGTCAAACCATTGAATTTTTTGTCCTATTTTTCCATTCTTTCTTTCAGCACACCAAGCTCCTCCCTGTCGCCCGTAGTGTAGTCGGGATCATTCTACTCAATATCCATCAATTCCGACGAGTGAGAAGCCGAAATCTCCTTTTGAGCTTTACCCTTGTCAGGAATGGATGAGAGACCTCTAGATATCTCACCTTCTTCACCCTCCGACACCACTTCAACTCTACTATCTTTGCTATCTGAAAACTCCTCTTTAGTGTCCAAATCTCTAACCTGCACTTTTTTTATGTTCTTTTCCAACCTTCCAAAGCAACGAATGATGGAATCACATCCAATAACCACAATCTCCACAACCACCGTATCACCCGACAAGTCCTTTCTCACAACATTTTTCCCTTTATTCGTAGGCTCCTCCTCCTTACCTTTCTTTTTCAGGGTAGGCTTACTGGAAATCTTAGCAGGGGTAGACTTGAGGTCACATAGGCTAGCCACCACACTGGTTTGGGTAGCTCACTCGATGCCCTTAAGTTTTTTGGTAGCAGGTTCGGGTTTCTGAGAATTAGTAGGGACTAGGTGACTCTTCCTGATAGGGCCTTTAGATTCAGCTAGAGGTAAGTTGGTCATAGTGAAGGGCTCAATTTCCTTAATTCAGATGGCCAAAATAGGTTTTGGAGGGAATAAGTCAAGATGAAAGTGGTAGAGTATTAGGATAAGACCCTCGTGGAGTGACAGGGGAGTAGGTTCATTAGGATTTAAAGCAATAGACTCAACACATTTTTTGACTGAGTTTTAAAGGTCCATTAGCAGAAAAAAGGGAAAGCTCAATGAAACTTTATGCCTAAGGTGATTTAACAGGGAAAATGGTAGAAGTAATAGGTCTTGTACCTACCTTCTAGCATGACATATTTCATCAGTGCAAGACACACCTGGTTCCACGGTGAGGAAGAGCCTCTCGTTCAAACCAGACTGGTTGCGCACCGGCTTCTCATTCCCCACAAAGAATTTGTTCATACTATCATTATCTTGGGTCTTAGAATATTTAGGATGCTCCATGCTAGAGCACTAGAGACTCGTCGCCTACACAATCACTTCCTCTTCCACCATAAAGGAGATGCCTCCAAGAGACACATGCCGATTCTTCCAAGAGTTGACGAACTAAGTCAAAAAATTAGGATCATGGGCCACTAGTCTCTCCATCAGAGGAGCAATGCCACCTTTGACACAAATGTTCCAGACCAACGGATCCTTGCAAAATTCATTGCAATTATCTAGCTCCGTCTGCACCCTATCACCCCCCATGATTTCATACTGCACATAGTATAACCAGGAACCTTGAAAAAATAGAAGGTTAGAGATAATAACAAGGTGAAAAGTCACCCAAACAATAAGGCACTTAAGCCATAAACAACAATCTTTGTGAATCAATCCTAAGGAAAAGTCACACGCATGAGTAAATAATTTCCCTAAAACAATCTTAGCAGAGGCATTAATGAGGATCTCCTCGCACAAATGACTAAGCAAGAAGGACATGATAGGCAGGGAAGGATTGCCTTCCATGTAGCATAAATATAGAAATCTAGGTAAGATAGTCATGGGGCCATAGCTAGAAATCTCCAAATTGATAGCATTTAAGGGTTGGTCAACTTTAGTTATATCACATATAGTAGCTATAAGGTGAGAAACAAAAATAGCGGATAAAGAAAAGCCAAAAAGGAATTTTGTCTCATAATTACAAGTCACATCAAAATTGAAAACAAAGAATTTGAAAATCTGCAAGCTTAAGTAAATCCCCATAAGGAGATTATGACAAGTATGGTCCAGCTTACAATTAATCATCTGGTACTTGTCGCAGCAAAACATGATTTCCCTATTCCAAATGGGCTCCATCCTATAATTTTAAAAAATACACTTGTTATCCATCCCATTGATATAGCTAATCTTCCATCTCATCAAAACAATAAGACCACATAGTCCAGCAAAAAAACATGTGGACCCACCAAAAATCCAGCTAAGCATATGTGTTTTCATTATGGGTCAAGTAAGGGCTTTGTTCCTTCACTATAATACTTTGAATATTAGACGGAAGTAAACTTAAATCATGCCAACATTTGGACAACTTCCAGTGTGTGCCAAAATTGGCTAAGGCGTCAACCGCTTGGTTTGCCTCTCTGTAAATATGACTAGCCACCTTTAATTTTAATTTAGACACAAGGAATCTAATGTCAAGAAGAATATCCTTAGTGTTCCACCTCAATAGTCTATCAAAATTAATAGCATCAATAATGGACTTAGAGTCACCTTCAATATGCAGGTTCTATATCCCCAAGGAAACAACTATCTACAAGCCCTTTAATAGCACTCTGGCTTTCACTATCATTGACGAATGAAGACGAATCCCCTCAGCATAACCAGCCACCAACTTTCCTTTGTGATCCCTGATCACACCTCCTATACTTTCTCTACCCAAGTTTCCCTTAGCAGCCCCATCAAAGTTTAGTTTAAACTAGCCCCTTTCAGGGGGTTTCCAAATAGTGGCTCTCCTTGCTAGAATTTTTGAGTTGTCATAAGAATTGGCATCCAAGTTCTAGTGCCAAGCTTTAGCTATGCTTATTTCCATCTCAGTAGGACCTTTATTTGGGGTATTCCCTTTGAAGAGAGAGACATTTTCCACAATGTGTTGAGCTCCAATACCAAACACCTCTTTTAGGTTCATCTCAATGGTCCTGAAGATCCTATTGTTCATCTCTTTCCATAATCACTAGAATATAATGGGAGGAACTTTGTTCCATATTTCACCCGTTAAAGGATGGGTAAAGGGTCCAAACCAACTCAAAATAAAGGATGTGATATCCTTACACAATCCATTGAATTCCCAATCTTCCAAAAGCTAGCTCCCACACCTCAACAACAAAAGGGCAGTGTAACAGTAGATGATCAACTGATTCTTCATTGCATTTACACAAAAGGAATTTGTTGGGGATCTAGAATCCCCTTTCCTTAGATTATCCTGAGTAAGAATTTTTTTATGACATACAGTCCACCAGAAGAAGTTAACTTCCAACTTATCATGTATCGATTCCAAACCTTTTTTGCATAGATTATTGACCACACCTTGATCAATCAACTGTCTATAAGCAGATTTAATAGTAAGATCACCCTGGTTATCATGGATCTAGAAGAATTCATCCCCACAGTGATAAAGGGGTATCTTGGTGAGAGAGAGAAACTCCTGCAGCATCTTTGCAAGAAGACACAGATTAGGGGATAAAGGATAGCAAAGGCTAATTTCATTCCATTTCCTAGCTCTCAAGGGCCCAATTAGATAATCACTGATATATATACCAAACAATTGTTGAGCCTAACCCTTAAGAAACCTAAACTTAGAAGATTCTAGCAGAGAGTTAAGTAACCAAGAGTCCTCTCGGAATCTAATTTTATTACCATTACCTATCTTCCATTTGATCCCATTCCTCAAAAGGTCCTGTAGATTGAAAATTCCCTTTCAAACCAAGGACCCTAGAGGGTGGGCCTCTAAAAGGCAGCCAATCAACAACCAGTTCAAAAGGTATTTGGCATTCATTATCTCACAACAGTCCTTCCTATCCCTAAGATGATCCCAACCCACTTTGGCCATAAGAGCTTTATTAGAATTAGAAATGGTTCTTATCCCAATACCACCACAACTTTTTGGTTGACAAACCTTATCCCATTTAACCAATGCGAGTTTCTTTTTTTCCTTAGTGCCCGACTAGAGGAAAGACCTTTGGATTTTCTCATTTTTTTTAGCAATATACCTAGGTATCTTAAAAATGTTTAGGAAATAGACAAGGATACCTTGAAGAACAACAGAAAGAAGCTAAAGCTTACCAACATGGATGAGTAAAGAGCCTTTCCACCCAACAAGCTTCCTTTGAATCCTTTCAAGGATAGAATTCTGAAACTTTGGAGTGACTTCTTTGATAGTTAGGAGTAACCCAAGATAAACCGAAGGGAGAGAACCACTCTGATAGCCTAGAACAATAGTCACCGAATTTTGTAGGTTGGGAGTGTTGTTAAAGAAGTAAATCATGCTTTTATTGTATTTAATGCATTGTCCAAAACAAGCAGCATAATTGTTGAGACAATTTTTCCATTTTCTGGCTTCCAACACCGAGACTTTCCCAAATAGAAAAGTATCATCCACAAATTGTTGAATCACAGTCGGTCCAAGGGTAGAAGCAACCTTAATTCCTTTTATGGACCCCTCCATTTGCATATTAGAGAAGTTCCTTCTTAGAACATCTGCCACCATTATAAAAAAATAGGGAGATAGGGGGTCTCCCTGTCTGATACCTCTCCTAACATGAAAAATCCCAAAAGGAGAACCATTAACCAATACAGAGTACTTAACAGTAGTAACACATTCCATAATAAAATTGATCACTGATTGATTGAATCCAAACTTAGCAAGAACTTTAGGGACAAATTCCAGATCACCTTGTCATAGGCCTTAGAGATGTCAAGTTTAAGGGCCATGCCAACATAGTTGCACCTATCCATTGAGTGAATTAGTTCATGTGTTGCGATGGTAGCATCAAGGATATGCCTACCAGGCACAAACCCTTTTTGAGTAGGGCTGATAGTTTTATCAAGGAGTGGTTTGATGCGGTTGACCAAAATTTTAGAGAGGATTTTATAAAAAGTATTGCATAGGCTAATAGGGAAAAAATCTATCATATGTTAAGGATCAACCACCTTGGGAATAAGAACAATGAATGTGTGATTTAGTTGCTTAAGAATCTTACTAGATTTGAAGAAATCACAAGCAACTAGAAAAACATCCTCAATAATAATCTCCCAAAAGGTCTAAAAGAAAGTCGTAGGGAAACCATCAAGGCTAGGAGTTTTGAAGGCCCTCATACTAAAAGTGACCAGCTTAACCTCCTCAAGCATGATAGCACCGAGAATCCCCAAATTGTCGTTATGAGAAATTAAATTCGGAAGTGAGTCAACTAGCAAACTGTCAAGAGCTGGGTTAGGAGCATCAATAGGAGTCACATAAGCCTTCTAGAGTCCACAAACACTAAACCAATAAGGGAGGAAAAACAAACAACCTCTCCCTGAGCATTGTGTAACTTGTTTATCTAGTTCCTCCTCTTATGTTTGACAAAAAAAATATGAAAGAATGAGGTGTTCCTATCTCCTTCTTTCAGCCATTGCACCCTAGATTTGTATTTCTAGAAAATCTCCTCTTTCTTGAGAATTTGTTCCCACTCCCACTAATTCTCCTTCTCCAGGTAGCAAGTGGAAAAACTGATATTACCCTCCACCATTTTTTTTCCTATTATAATCTTTTTATTTTTCATAAAAAGTACTTAAAAAGCTAATTGAAATTAATACTATAATGCAAGCTTACATTAAGAAAAAATTACAATCCAAATTTAGTAAGTTAAAGGAAATAGTTACAATCTAAGGTTAGTAAATAAGTAGAGTTTCCTTGTTATGATAGCTAAAATTTTAGTTTGTCTATTTTTCTATGAAGTTTACTATCTTGAAAATGGTTTTTGTAAACAATAGTTACTACTAGTTTAAGAATACAATAAACACTGTCGTTTTAAGTATTAAAATACTCTACATAGTGAAAAATCCACAAAAGTGGAGATATCTAACTAATATTACACCATGAAATCTCTCAATACTCATGACTTTAGACTCTAGTTATTTTTTTGTTTTGTGGTTACCATCCCCTTTGTTGTCTAATCATGTGCATTTTCCCACTAATTGAACTATTGGTTTAAAATGATGATTTGTTATTATCTATTTTTACATGTTGTGCATGGCATACTCTTGTTAAGAAAATAAAATATTGAAGAGAATAATATCTCTTTGAGAAAGGGGTAGAATAGGTAGGTCTTTGAAAGAATGAACAATAAGTTGACTTGTGATATTTGAAACCAATTGATTTTAGAGTGTTTTGCAATTGATATTGGTTATTTCAATTTTATTCTAGATCCATCAAAAAAATCTTTGTAGTTTCAGGGAAAAAGTTAACTTTCTCTACTAAATTAAGATGTTTTACATATCTCTTCCAATTTTATAATTTTAATTATTAGCAAATGCCAATAAGCAAGCTTGATGAGAAATACAGTACAACGTAATATGTGTGGAAATCTAAATTACAATTCCAGAGCATGAGGTTGCCCATATTCAACTAAAATTCAAAATAAATATGCAATTTGGACCCAAGAGTTGACACATAATCTAATCCAACCATATGAGATTCATTCTTCATTAGATTCTCTTTAAGAAAGAAATATAATTGTTTTGAGCTTTGCATATTTAATAAATCCTAATTAGAATGATATCATCAATTATTTAATCTTCCTAATGCAAGATAAATCTCTAAAAGTAAATTTCTAATACAAATTAAAACTTATCTAGATAGTAGGGAGCATAAACAAACACTTTTACTTAGTTTGATATTAGTGAGAAATTGTTGACCCACCCCTTCTTCCTAATTTAATTTTTTTTGTTGAGCTTGATAGCTATAATAAGATTTAGATTAAATTCCTCTTTCCATACACACTTTTCAATTCAATATTCATCTAATTAAGAAGGAACATTCCTAGCTACAAAGAAGTCAAAATAACATAGTATGCAAAAGTTGCTACCACCAAACCATATAACTTTGACTAATGGTCTTCTCAAAACAAGCAAAATTAGGATATCTCATATGATTGTTCTCAAAATCTGATTTTCTATATATATATATATATATATATATATATATATATATATATCATATTTATAATTGTAAAAAGTGTAAAGTATAAAGAGACATATGCAAGAAACACCTCACAAATTGCTAGTACTTAGTGCAAGCCCATAGTTAGCCTTAACATTTTGAAAACTCTTTCTATCATAATATATAGCTCAAATTGAACAAAAAAAATTGTGTGTGGAACAAGAAAACATCATACAAAATGGAAATTATGAGTGTTCTACTTTTGGCATTGTATCTTTATGAAGAGACATATGCAAGAAACACCTCACAAATTGATAATTATATATATATCATATTTCTAATTGTAAAAAGTGTAAAGTATAAAGAGACATATGCAAGAAACACCTCACAAATTGCTAGTACTTAGTGCAAGCCCATAGTTAGCCTTAACATTTTGAAAACTCTTTCTATCATAATGTATAGCTCAAATTGAACAAAAAAAATTGTGTGTGGAACAAGAAAACATCATACAAAATGGAAATTATGAGTGTTCTACTCTTGGAATTGTATCTTTATGAAATTTTAAATCATGACTACTGAGGACCATAGTTACAAGACTTAGACTCATTTGACCAATTTTTGACTTGGGCTCAGACTCAACAAAGACTCAGCAAACTAAAAAATTAGAGACAATAAAATAAAGGGATTTTAAAGAATTTAATGCTTTTATATGCTCCATTTTCACTCATTTCTAGTTAATGTCTCTCACTTATTGTGTCAGTCTCCACCATTACTAAGACCTGAATTGTGCAAGCAACACATATGGTGAAGTACATAGCTCCAAGTAGCTTACATGCCTTTCAATAATCAACTATAGATCACAATTATTTTCAAAGGCTAGTATTTCAAAGTAGAGAATAATGGCATGTATGTCATCCAGTGACGGTAATGGAAGCAATCTCAATCATGAACTCTTGTCAGCATCAAATGAACTGAAAATTGCAACCAAAACCTGTGATGTGATTTGTAGGAATTTGTATTTAGATTTGTTCGGAAGGGCACATGATTCTGACATTTTTTCTGTAGGTGGTCCACATAAGGTATGCCTAATGTCTTAGATCATACCTCATTGACTTCTTTATTTAAATTTCTTAAAATATAGTTTTTTTATTTAGAGTTATAAACCTCGTGTATTGATGTGGATATTTGGAATACAAGAGTAATACATTTTATAACTCTCACAATGGTGGTGCTATCCTTACAGGTATATTTGAGTGTACCCCCTATTTATTTTGATAATGCACTCTAATAGGTCCAAGGATGTTAGTGTGAAATTACTATTCACACTATACTTAAGCTCACTGAGGTCAATATGAGGTTAGACAACTTGTCTAACTGAATGTTCAACCATTGAGACCTCTAGAGGTTACCAAGTTATTTGGCAAACCTTATAAGCTACCTCTTTGAGGTTGGAAGCATTTCCATCTCACCTCAAAGGTCACTCAACACTTGGAACACAAGGTTGATGACTTGGTCATGGAGGTAGGTCACTCGACACTTAGTACACAAGGTTGATGACTTGGTCATGGAGGTTGTTGGTTTGCACACTCCAAGTGTTCCTAAGGTTTACACCTATAGGACACTTGTATACTCATTTGTGCCACCTTATGGGACACTTGCCAATTCACCTCATAGGTGGATTGCCTCATCCTTGCCCATATAAGCAAGGTATTGTACTCATTATCTCTTAGGTCAACTAATACAATCTTATGCATTGTTCATGTGCTTGTCTTCTATCTCCTAGATCTTCCTAGTTTCTAATATGGTATCAAAGCCTCTAACTCTTTCCAGTCAATGAGGGCTTAATTTTCTATTTTCCTCTCTAAACTTCTTAAAATATTTGATCTTCCAAACTTTTTAAATACAAATTTTATTGGTGTAAATTTGCAATCAATCAAAATTTTTATTTTCAAACTCTATTCAATGATGGAGATCTTGCACTAATAAATAAAGTTCCCTTTTTCACCATAATTCTTGTATGAAAATATATGCACTAAAATACAATGCCAAATAAAGGAGAAAATAAAAATTATTACAAAACTAGGGCTTCAAAGAGTTGTGATTAAAAATCCACCCCAAATTTCTTTCAATTTTCTAAAAAATTGAAAATCTCAACTAAGCGTGGAGCCGAATCAACAAAAGGAGCCAAATGCAATTAAGGATAAAGAAATACAAGGAGAAAAAAATCACAAAAAGAGGAAAATATGAAAAAGTCTTTTTTTGGACAACAATTTTTTCCCATTGGGTTTTCTATCTTTCTCCATCATTTGTAAAAGACTACATTGTAAATGAGTACCTTATCAGGGCTTGTTGTTAGGACTCATATATTTAGTGTTTAGCTTACTCCCAAAGTATCACTTAAGGGGGGGTGTTAGTGTGAAATTACTATTCACACTACACTTAAGCTCACTTAGGTCAATATGAGGTTAGACAACTTCTTGTCTAACTGAATGTTCAACCATTGAGACCTCTAGAGGTTACAAAGTTATTTGTTAAACCTTATGAGCTACCTATTTGAGGTTGGAAGCATTTCCATCTCACCTCAAAGGTCACTCAACACTTGGAACACAAGGTTGATGACTTGGTCATGGAGGTAGGTCACTCAACACTTGGCACAGAAGGTTGATGACTTGGTCATGGAGGTTGTTGGTTTGCACACTCGAAGTGTTCCTAAGGTTGGAACCTATAGGACACTTTTCTACTCATTTGTGCCACCTTATGGGACACTTGTAAATTCACCTCATAGGTGGATTGCCTCATCCTTGCCTATATAAGCAAGGTATTGTACTCATTATCTCTTGGGTCAACTAATACAATCTTATGCATTGTTCATGTGCTTGTCTTCTATCTCCTAGATCTTCCTAGTTTCTAATATGGTATTAGAGCCTCTAATTCTTTCTAGCCCATGAGGGCTTGATTTTCTATTTTCCTTTCTCTAAACTTATAAAAATATTTTATTTTCCAAACTTTGTAAATGCAAATTTTATTGGTGTAAATTTGCAATAGAGTGAAAATTTTATTTTCAAACTCTATTCAATTATGGAGATTTCGAACTAATATATAAAGTGCCCTTTTTCACCATCATTCTTGTATGAAAATATATGCACTAAAATAAAGTGCCAAACAAAGGGGAAAATCAAAAATATTAAAAAAGGGGGGTATCAAAGAGTTGTGATTAGAAATTAACTCGAAATTTCTTTCAATTTTCTAAAAAAATGAATATCTCATCTAAGTATGGAGCTGAATCAACAAAAGGAGCCAAATTTAGTTTAAGGATAAAGAAATACAAGGAGAAACAAATTGACAAAAAGAGGAAAATATGAAAAGGTATTTTTTTGGAGGATAGTTTTTTCCCATTGTGTTTTCTATCTTTCTCCATCATTTGTAAAAGACTGCATTTTAAATGAGTACCTCATCAGGCCTTATTGTCGAGACTCATATCTTTAGTGTTTAGCTTACTCCCTAATTATCACTTAAGGGGGGTTGTTAGTGTGAAATTACTATTCACACTATACTTAAGCTCACTTAGGTCAATATAAGGTTAGGCAACTTCTTGTCTAACTGAATGTGCAACCATTGAGACCTCTAGAGGTTACCAAGTTATTTGGTAAACCTTATGAGCTACCTCTTTGAGGTTGGAAGAAATTCCATCTCACCTCAAAGGTCACTCAACACTTTGCACACAAGTTTTATGACTTGGTCATGGAGGTAGGTCACTCAACACTTGGCACACAAGGTTCATGACTTGGTCATGGAGGTTGTTGGTTTGCACGATCCAAGTGTTCCTAAGGTTGAAACCTATAGGACACTTGTCTACTCATTTGTTCCACCTTATGGGACACTTGTCAATTCACCTCATAGGTGGATTGACTCATCCTTTCCTATATAAGCAAGGTATTGTACTCATTATCTCTTGGGTTAACTAATACAATCTTATGCATTGTTCATGTTCTTGTCTTCTATCTCCTAGATCTTCCTAGTTTCTAGTAAAGGATTATGATAGGGAGAAACTATAATGATTGTGAATTACATTCAAGTGTATTTCCTATTCTTGTTAATGATTTATTCTAACACCAATCAATTTTTTTTGAGAATCGATGAAATCATAGAAAATGAAATTCTTTATAGATCAACTAGCTCATAACCTTTGTGGAAATTTTACAATTTTAGTCATAGCTTCTAAAAGGCCTTAGATAAATTGGGTCGAAAACAACTTAGAAAAGGATCTGAGATTCAAATCTTGGGTTCAAGCACTTAGGGCATGGATATGCAATTGCAAGTACATCAGTGCCATGTCAACTAGATTGAACACATGCAACACAACTCCTTGGCATCCTTAGGCCTCACAGTCATGACAATTACCATTACTAGAGACTCAATAAGTATTTTGGCATCCTTTGGCACAAATTAGACATGAATTGAGAGTTTGCATACAATTCTAGATCTAGCAATATGTTGCATATTACACTGTTCAAATTTCCACATATAGACAGTCTTAGATTTTAGGCTTTTCATTGTCATTCAAGTGCATATTCTAGACCCACTTTCAGGTTTTAGGTTATTGGAACTTTACTGGATTTAGAATGTACTTAAGTGAAGAAGGCTTCATAAGTATCCAAATAAATAAAAAAAAGTGGTAGTGCTTTTAGAAAATAAAAGAGACTTCATATGTGGATATTTCTAAGTGCATACATAGAAGATCATATTATTCCATCTATAATGATGTGGGAAACAAGAATCTCTTGTGGTTTTATTTATCAAGTAAAGCACTGAGAAAGGCCAATTAAAGAAAACTTCACATAGTCTGAGAAGTCACTCATATACAACTGGCATTTGCACTAGAACAAATGTAGTAAATATTGTCATGCTGGGTTAGAAATTTGAGCATGTTAAAATAGACAAGAATTTTTGAATGAATATAAGGAATTATGGGGTGGGAATACAGATACGTGGTCCTGATAACCCTAAGTATACTTAAGAACTAGCAAAAATGACAACCCCCTTTGTACTGTCCACCATGCTAGGCAAGATTGAGAGGAAATTATAATTAGCAAACACCATATTGTCTAACAATCCTCAAAATTTATTCTTTCCTAGCTCATGATAAGCTTCAATATACCAATATATCCTTATATAGCAATCCAATATATTAGAAAGGACAACCCGTAGCCACGCAATACTAGTAGATAGAATAACAAGAGTACAAAAAGAAGCAGAAGCAACCACTGTTGGGCATAGTGGAAGGAACCTACAATAGAAATACTGATGGCTTTCTGAAATAACTTCTACCTTTTGTTAGTTAACTTGGATGAATTCTAGGCCCTTGACATGCCCACATTGTACACCTGCTCACCAAAAAAGCCATATACAATTAGATCTCATGAAAACCCAAAAGAGGATATAACCAAAAATATGTTCATAATCTAGTTCACGGTTCTTACGGTTAGATTGTGTATTGTTTGTAATAAAACTACGATATTAGAATCAATAATAGATTTCAATAAAATTGTAGAAAAAATAAGTCTACTTATTTAATTAAATGCATCATTTTCATCTATTAATTGAATTAATTTTATTAGGTTAATTCAGTCCCTCATATTCATCTTTCATCCTGTTTAATTTAATAAAGCAAATTATTTAATTTAACCTCTCCCTTATCTCCTCTCATTTAATTAAATGATCTAAATCATTTAATTGAATGCCACTTCCTCCTTTCTCATTAAATAAATCAATTATTTAATGACAATCCTAAATTCCTCTCAACTTGCACAATTAAAACTTTTTTTTAATTAACTAATCAGTAATTACTAATTTTTTTCACCCATCCACTTGTATAGGGAATATTCCAAAGAAATATTCTTCTATTTGGCTCCAAAAAAAGGAATATTCTTTCCTAAAAAACTTTGTAACAAACTTTGTAACAACTATGAAGGTGTGTTTGTTTGAAACATTGTGAGCCATTGATTGATTCTTTGAACAATGTGATCTTGCATTCTCATCCATTGATGAGAATCCTTAATCCATGTCTTCACCCTTGATTCCATCTTGACCATTAATTGATCCATTTGATCTTGACCCTTGATTCTTCATTTTCTCTCCTATAAATAACTCACATTTTGGAGAGAAAGGGATCTCAACTTCCATAAAAGAAAAGTTTGTTGCAAGTTTGAATACTATCTTTATTCATCTTTGCATCCATTATCAAGCTTTTTCATCTTTTTTATCCATTCTTAGCATAGTTTCATATATTTTAGCTTAAGCTTTCATCAATGGAGTTCCATTAGAGGCTCATTTTATCCAAGGTATTAGGAGAGGGTCATCATTCCATATCAATACACAACCAATCCCCCAATGGGATAAGGTTTGGAGTTCTAGATTAGGTTTCTTTTACAATTTCATGGTTTATTTCATGATTAATTTAATGGTTACTTTTTTTGAAGCTTTCAAACATTTCATTGGGATTGTTACTTAGGGAGTTAAATATAGCTTAAATTCAATAGAATCTAGTGTATTTAGCTCATACAATGATTACAAATACATTTTGGCACTAGAAGGGGGGATTTACTAACTTTATTTGATGAATTTCTCTTAAGTTTACATGAGTTGTAGGTTCCAGAGAAATAGCTTGACGCTTTTGATGGCTACAGTCATGCATTTGAATATAGATATGTGTTTGATTTAAATACAATAACACATTTAAACAATGGTGATGCCTATAAAATATAGCAACACTATTGATGTCACCATTTTTGTGCAAAGTGACATTATCATATTTCACCAGAGCGATGCACTTGAATTTCAGTAAAACATTTGACAACTACAATGGCGTTATTTCTAAACAACGATGCTTTTTACTAGTAAAGCAGAGAGTCAACTTTTCATGTGTGTTTTAAATTTTCAATTTCATATCCTCTTTAATATTTTACTAACATCTAGTTTTTTTTCTATGAGGTTAATTGATCTTGTAGATTTGGAAAAACTTGAAGTGAATGAACATGCTATCATTTGACCATATACTATAAAAGTGTTTTAAAAACTTATGGGACAATTATAACCCATCATATGCAGCTTTGCTTTATGTTTTAGGACTACTAAATTTCCATTGGGTTTTAAAACTTACAATCTTAGGACAACTAGCTTTCAATTGGGCCTATTATTCAAAAATTCTTTAAGTCTTTTCAAAGTTGGTTAAAATTCAACCCATACAACCTAATTTTGACATATTGGTTAAAATTAAAAAAAAATGAACACTTTCATTGGTGCTTAAAATGAAGTCATTTTGCAATATGGGTTAAAATGAATGAGTGTTTGATGTTCTTTCTTTTCTTGAGTATACTTGTAGTGTGTATCAACTCCCCTTATGCTTTATGTGGTCTTGGGTGAATAGAAACACTCAAGCATACAAAATTTCTTTTTTGGTCATCCTAAGAACTTGATATGTATCCTCTCCCCTCACACTTTGTGCAACCTTGGGTGAAGAGAAATAACAATTTTCTTATTATGGGAGGACCTAATAAGGAGATACATCCTACAATGGAGAACTCATCTAAGTGACTATCGATCAAAGAATGTTTACCAGAGGGCTACATAAAGGTTGCAAACTTGAAAAATAGTAGCTTCAATCTGTGGCGATAACATACTGCACCTAGTCCAACTTCAGACATATGGGATAGAAGGGAACAATTTAATTTCTTAAGTGGCTTGTAGATGGTAGTATCTGTCTCGATGTTCTTGGTTTGTTGTCATTAAAAACCTTTTTATAGTAGCCAATCTTTTCTTTTCAAAGCATTCTTTAAAGTAGTGAATTGGAATTTACTTCTAAGAAGTTACTTACCAAGTCCAATTTATGGTTTAGGCATCAAGGATTAAAGAGAATGGACTCTTTTTTATTTGTTACCTCCATAAGTTGCATGTAAAATCATCCTTTCGGGGAATGAGGCAATCCCACCAAGAAGAACATACCCACTTGAGCTAGGATTGTTATTTGTTGTTGAGTCAGTTTGACACATTGCTTGGTTTCAAAACAAATCAAATAAACATCAACATGTTCATCAAATTTCAAACCCTTTGGACTTAGTGTGAATACCTTTGAAAAGTCCTTTATTGTTGATTGTCCCTAAGGATTTTATCTTTAGAGACTTCTAAATATTTGGACTTATATCTTAATTCACACTTTCCAAAGTCAACATAGGGAACTATGGCCTTAGCTTTTTGATTTTGATATATTAGAATTTTTCGAATGAAAAATTTCCTAAGGAAGATATTTTAGTTTTAAATTAATTAAGACTTTCTTGATGTGATAATGAAGCAATCTCACTAAATCAAAGATTAAAACCAAATGAACCCACCACACGTTGGGATTATTTAGGAAACACACTAGCTCCCAAGCAACAAAGTGAAACAAGGAAAGTATTTCCAAAATATTGAGTCCAAGTTCTATTATCATAACATTGAGTTCTTACTCAGTTTTATCACTTTAGAGGTAATGTTTTTGACCATCTTGGTCTCCTAAAATAGAGATCCCTTTTTAAGTTAACATATTTTGGCTCAAAACATCTAATCCATCTTCACACATTTTACATTCCACTTCACAAATAAATTTAGAAACTTTTGGGAACATCAACACTTTAGACTTAGGCTATCATCAAACCAATCCCCTAGAACTTAGCTATTTTGTGTTTGAAATGAATCCATTTTTGTACACTTAGTCAAGTTAGTCATTACATTTTTGAACTAGTATATCTTAAAGGTCACATCTACCTTGATATTTACAAGTTCATTAACCCCCTTTTATCCTTGAGATGCCAAAACATCAAACATTTTAGTCTTCTAAAAGTGTTTTCCACAAGTTTAGAAAGTTCATCCCCTATGTCATTCACCCTTATGCTCATCCATTCACATCATTGGTCCAAAAAGACTTATAGGGTCCCTTTTATCTAAATTTGAGTCAATTAGATAGTTTCCATAGTATAAATCTCAACACACCTCTCCCATAGTTGACCCACAATTTATGGTTACAACAAGATCACAACACAAGAGAGACATGGAAAAAACCAAAACCATGTCCAATAAAAGTTATCTAAACCCACAAGAATTTGATCCAAGGATCCATTCTATCCCCTCACAACAACCAAAAAATCCATTAGACAAAGGGTATGATGTAGAAGATGTCACAAACAACCCCCATGAGCTCACTGAGGAACAAATCCTTGAATATCAACAAGATTCTAAGAAAAGCCACATTGTTAACACTTTGATGAAAAATAACTCTACCCAATACATGCTAGCTCTAGCAAAAGAAGGGGATAAAATCTCTTCTACATTTGACTTTAGTAAAATTAGGGAAAAAAACTTAGAGAATGTGGCTTCAATTTCCCCAACTCGCACAACCCTTGGCACAAGGATTGAATCAATCTATAAATCAACCTACTCCACCCCATGTGCAAAGTCAAACAACAACTCCTAGTCTTGCAACTAGGATTACAACAAACCTAGGTCTCACACCTAATGCAGAAGGAAACACACTTTTGGGTACTCAACACACCAACCTTTCCCAAAACACAAGCTTTACACCAACATTTCGTTCCCCATTCCATTCTTCCACCACCATTCCTCAACACCCTCTACATCCCTATGTACCTCTCACATTACATGACACCATAAAGGCCTAGACATTTCAAGCAGAACCATTTTCATCCATCAGCACAAGTACCCAAAGTGTGCCCAAATTTACACAAGGTAATGTGAACCAAGTGCTTCAAGTAGAACAATAAGGACAAGTTAACACCCTTGCACAAAGTCAACCCTTAACACAACATGAGATATCTTCATCCGGTTACCTAATTGGAACATCAAACCCATTGGTTCCAAAAAACACATCAACCCCATCTATCATCAATCCAAATCAAAGCAACACAGTGATCACAAATGTCATCAACCAATCAAACACCTTAGCATCAAATCAAACACAAGGGAACCCTCAACAGATCAGTCAAGGGAACCCTTCCAATGTATTGACCCAAGTTCAAAATGTTCCATTGATATTGCAACACCAAATGAAATCATCATCTTTACCATTGGTCTCCCAAGCCATGAAAAATCAAGTGGGGCCCCAAAATTACATTTCTCAATCTCAATCAACAATTTTACAAGGAATGATAGCATAAAAAAAACCATAAATACTCACCATACAACAACCATCTCAAATAAGCCCACAACTGACTCATACCATGATCACTCAAAGTCCATCTCACACATCCCAACATCAAAAACTTTGACGTTGCAAGCACAATAACATCTATAGTTACAATGAATTTCAGTTTTGTATGGCAATGGTTACAATGGAGTAAACAAGTTAAAATTATGGAATTCATTCTGTTGATGTCCACCTTAGGCTATATTGTTCCATTTATGACTTCCATTTAACATCTATAGTTGCAATAGAACAAAATAGTCAATGTTTTGGTTGCTATATATGCATATACATATATATATATGCATATATATTCATATATATACATATAAATACATATCTATGCATATATACACATAGATATACATATAAGTACATATATATATATATATAGATATATACATATATATATATATATATATGAATGTATGTATATATATATATATCAAACCATAAGAAAACCGCACAAATAGGGACTTACTAGGGGGAAACAACCAAGATTTGTAGCTTCCATTTATTGTGTATGGTTGCAATAGAATAAAATAGTCAATGTTTTTGATGTTATATGTGTGTGTGTGTGCATATTTATACATATATATACATATTAATACATATGTATGCATATATACACAAGCCATACTCACACATCCCATATATACATATATATATATGCATATTTATACATATATATACATATTAATACATATATATGCACATATACACATACATATACACATACATACATACACACACATATATAGGTAAAAATATACATACATGTATACATATATATATACACATATATACAGATATATACACACATACATTTATATACACACATATATACATACATATATATATATGAAAGCACACAAAAAAATCATAGGAAGAAACTAACCTAAGAAAAACATCTGAGGCTAACCATAAATAGTTGACAATTCTAGATTTAGGCATGGCGGTGAATACTAGGTATGTTGATCCATTGATGGCTTTTGTTTTGTGGGAGTGCTTGCAAAATAGTAAATCTATTGTGTTTTTGGGTGGATCTTCGAATCAACTTTTCTTATGTTTTGTGGGTTTTTCCATCTACATGGCTAATGGGAATATTGTTTCATTTATTGGTTCTAGTCTATGTGAATGGATGTAAAATATTCATTCTCCTCTTTTGTTGGTGACTCTTCACATGTCGACTACCATTGGAACCAATATTGACACATTCTGGGTTCATGTCCACTAGGTGCAGGTTCCGTGTTAGGCTGTTGCTGGAAGCTTTCTATGTTCCATGGGTTTGCCATGTTAGCCATTGTTGGAAGCTGCGCTCCAGTGTACGATGGTTGCAATGTAATGGAATAGCTAATACTATATAGGTTGTGTTGTTTTAGGGTATCATGTTTCCCTTTTGATATGGCTCCATTAAAAAGAGAGTATATTGCTTCTTCACGGAAATATTGTTTGGTCTATGGTTCGCATTGTGTATGTTTGTTTTTTATGGTTTTCTTGCAATTCTTTTTAGTATTTTCCACCTCTAGTCATCTAAGTGATAGTTGGTAATAATATTGTTTCATTTACGTCTTTTCTTTTGTTAGAGTGGTTGCAATGCAATAAAATAGTTAATGTTATGTAGTTCATGTTGCTTTGTATCAAGAATTGTTCAATGTTCCCATTTGTGTTGTGCTATTTTGTTTCATTTATGGCTTTCATTTACAACACCAGCCCTTGCCTTGTTCTTCCTCACCCCAGTCAAGCTATGTATACATACACATGTTTGTAAAAATGTATATCTATGTAGTGAGTGAACACATATTGTTGGTTGGAATTCTTTGTGTTTATGTTGCTATTAAACATAGTTGTGACTAAGGATGGCAAGTTTCTGATAAGCTGCAACTACGTTCATCAGCTGTGAAATCTATGTGAAGGTGTGTGGATGTTATCTTGTGTTTTTAATGCAATGAAATAGTTAATGTTATGTCTATTGTTTTTTTGCATGCATCAATGCTTCCAAAAGGTCTAGGATGCGATAATTTTTTGGAGGAAAGAGAAAGCAAGTGTGAAGGCCTGTTAATGAAGGAAGTGGGTAGAGGTGCATCTAATCTGGGTTATTCTCAGGGAAAATATTCTTTCATTGTGTTGATTTTTGTTGGTTTTGGCATGTCACTAACAGTTGGTTATATTGTTCCATTTATTGCTTTGGTTCGTTGTGAATGGCTCATAAATAGTTAATCTACTGTGTTGCTGGAGTTATTGGTAATGTATTGTTTGGTGTCATTCTGAAACTTTTTGTTGTTGTTCAAGGTAGCTATGACCCAGGATGGAAAGATTTTGTCAAGGTGCAAGTGCATTAGTGGCTGTGGAACCTATGTGAAGGTGGTTGGACTTGGGACTCCATTGTCGTGTCAAAGGTGGCAAGCATTTATCGTGATGATAGAGGAGTCTGGCGAAGTGACGGAACTGTAGGGAAGGCCAACAAAATTTCATTAGCATTGATTGTTGCATGGTTCCCATGTAGTGGTGTTGGTGCAAGTAACCTCTATTTTAAAGTCCTTGGAAAATAAAACAAATGTCTGTACAGTTACCTATACCATATTGTTCAATGTCATTCTGAGGTTTATGTTGTTGCTAAAGGTAGCTATGAGCACAAAGGGAAAGCTTTTGTGAAGCTACAAGTGCATTGAATGCTGTGCAATTTTAGCGAAGTTGGTTGAAGGATATCTTGTGTTTTTTTGCATATGTATATATATATACATATACATATACATATATATATACATATACATATACATATATATATACATATATATATATATATATATATATATATATATATATATATATATATATTAGAAGGGCTGATGAGAATCCTAACCAAACTATACCCCATCTTCCAAGTCTACCCTTGTGCCAGGAAAAGAGCGAAAAACGATGAGGTTGACAAAAATTCTCAGCAAAGTTGACACAAGTACAACCCAAGCTAAGGAGCAATAATCAATAATACCTAATGTAACCAAACATAGAATGGACAAAATTAATTATTTTATTCTCTTCCAACCATAGCTAGATAACGAAATTCATAAATCAAACAATGTTAACCTAATGCAACCAACAATAATGAAAAATCCCTTATGCAAAACAACACCACGAGAATGTGAACCCTAAATCAATCAATACTGGTTTGAATGGTACCCTAGATGGGGAAATTCAGCAAAAACCACAATAATTTTCATTTTCTAGTTATTGTAGGAACAAAATAAAATAATGAAATAATTAATGTTGTTCGCCAAATAACAAAAATCAGACAACATATTTGAAACAATCAACAGTACCTTATGGAAAATCAACACAGTTACAATCAACGATCTAACTACATAAGGTCAAGCATTTTTCTCTTGTTGCAAGTCATAAAGAGAGACCCACTAAAAATTAATAGATATATAAATACATGTACATATCTATACATATATATCTATATATATATATACATATTAAAATATACCCAACATATCTTAAGGAATAGAACAATAATTAACAATACCTAATGCAACCAAACATAGAATCAACACCATTAATTATTTTATTCTGTTCACACCATAACCACAAAATGAAAGCCATGAATTTTATTCTGGTGAAGGATTTTCTGCCATTGCCAACATATCTACTAAAGACAACCCATAAAAATAGATGCACATATAATTAATATACACATAAATACATGTATATATCTACACATATATATGTATATATATACACATGTGTATACATATTACAATATACCCTACACACCCTAAGACAAAGAACAATAATCAACAATACCTAATGTAACCAAACATAGAATCAACAACATTAATTTTGGTTTCAACACCCACCCAGGTCTAGAAAGCAACAGTATAGCCTGCGCTATACAATAAGCATCAACAAAAACTCCATACCCTTAACAATTTTAATCTTACCTATATATATTGATATTCAAATATATGTAATATAGCCAAAGGAAAAGAACAATAATCAATAATACCTAATGTAACCAAACATAGAATCAACAACATTAATTATTTTATTTTGTTCCAACCATAACTAGAATACGAAAGCCATAAATCAAACAACATTACTTTGAATAGCCACCCACATTTAGAAAGCCACAACATAGCCTAAGCTGTAAAATAAGTATCATCCCAAACTCCATAGCCTTAACATTTTTAATGTTACATATATATATTGATATTAAAATATACCCGATATAGCCTAAGATAGAAAACAATAATCAATAATACCTAATGTAAACAAAGATAGAATCAACTGCATTAACTATTTTATTCTTTTCCAAGAATATCAAAAAAATGAAACCCATAAATTAAACAACATTACTCTTTATAGCCACGCACATGCATAAGGCCACAATATACGCGTACCTATTCAATAACAATCAACAAAAATGCCATATCCTCTACAATTTTATTTTGTTGCAAACATAGCCATAAAATGCAAACATTCAACACAAACTCTGTGAAAATTGATAGTAAAAACCCCATACAAAAAACACTCCTTTCTCAACACAATCTCCTCAGAAATTGGAAAAATACAGCCATTTCAATAGCACCTTCTCCAAAATGAAACAATATAGCTTAAGCAACACAACTATAATCAACAATGCCCAATGGATTGACTATTTTATTCCATTGCAACCATAACCACAAACCGCAAGCAATAAACCAACCAACCTAATGTAACCAAACATAGAATCAACAACATTAATTATTTTATTCTCTTCCAACCATAACCAAAAAATGAAATCCATAAACCAAACAACATTGGTCTCAACAGCCACCTAGATCCAGAAAGCAACAATATAGCCTAGGCTATACAATAAGAATCGACCAAAACTCCATAACCTTATCAATCTTAATCTTACCTATATATATTGATATTAAAATATATGCAGTATACCCTGAGGAAGACAACAATAATCAATAATACCTAATTCAACCAAACATACAAGCTAACACTATTAATTATTTTATTCTGTTCCAACCATAACTAGAATACTAAAGCCATAAATCAAACAACATTACTTTCAACAACCACCCACATGCATAAAGCCATAATATAGAACAAGGTATACAATAAGAATCCACCAAAACTCCATAACCTTAACAATTTTAATGTTACATATATATATTGATACTAAAATATACCTAGTATAGCCTAAGGCGGACAAAAAATAATCAATATTACCTAATGTAACCAAACATAGAATCAACAACATTAATTATTTTATTATGTTCCAACCATAAGTAGAAAACGAAAGCTATAAATCAAACAACATTACTTTCTATAGCCACCCGTGTGTAGAAATCAACAATATAGGTCGAGCTATACAATAACAATCCACAACAACTCCATATCCTCTACAATTTAATTTTGTTGGATACAGAGCCACACAATGAAAGCATTAAATACAAACCCTGTCAATCTTGACACTAGAAAATCCATACAAGAAATGCTCCTTTCTGAAGACAATCTCCCCACAAATTGAAAAAATACAGACTTTTGAACATAGAATCAACATTAATTATCTTTTTATCTATTCAAACCAAAACAAAAAATGAAAGCCATAAATCAAACAACATTACTTTCTACAGCCACCCACATGCAAAAAGACACAATATAGGCCGAGCTATATAGTAACAATCAACAAAAACTCCATATCCTCTACAATTTAATTATGTTACAAACATAGCCACCAAACGCAAATATTAAACACAAACCCTACGAAAGTTGATAGTAACAAACCCATACAAAAAAAAACTTTTCTCAACACAATATCCTCCAAAATTGAAAAAATGCAGACTTTTCAACAACACCTTCTCCAAAATGGAATAATATAGCTTAAGCAACAAAACTATAATCAACAACACCTTATGGAAAATCCAATGAAACAATATGGGAAATATTTTTTTCTACATATGCACCTCTTGCTGACTGTTTCAAACAAACCCTTTTCCCCCAGCTTTCTCCACGTTGCCTTGTTTCTTGAAGCCTCCAAACATACATAGATAACACAACCCATAAACACAAGCCCACAAAAAATAACAATATCAACTCTATGCAAAACCACTCACAGGAAACGTGAACCATAAATCAGACAAGGTATTTGAAATAATCAATAGTGCCTTATCACAAATAAAGCAATATAACTACCAACCACAAATCAAATAGTATCATCGAGGGGTTATTCCACATGCACCTTTTCCCACTCGCTTCAAGAAAACATCTTTGTTGTGCATGTTTTGCACACATGCCCCGCTGTAGGCAGGGACCCCCTTTTTTTCTCTCCCGACAGGCTGCTTTGCTCCTGTCTTGTTTTGCGTGCCCCATTTCCAAGCCCAAATTAGTCATGTGCCATGAAACGATCAAATTCACCTACTTGGGGTATTCAAATCCACGGAGAAATAAAGTCCCCTATCCCCTTTCTACCTTTTGTCTTGCTTTGGCTATTTCGAAAACATCCGTGGACCCCTCTTGGTCCAGTTTCCACATTTTTGGCTTTAGGGACAACTTTTTTGGTGGATTTGGGATGTGTTTGGGGTGTTTCAATGAACTACCAAGGTTTCGTCAAAGTTTGGTTAAGTTTTGGTGGTTCCGGAGCTTCGTCCCGCTTTTGCTGTTTTTGAAACATCTGTGGACCGCTGCCAGTCTGGTTTCCACATTTTTTACTTTGGCGCCAACTTTTTGGTGGATCTGAGATGTGTTTGTGGTCCCTAAGTGAACTACCAAGGTTGCCTCAATGTTCGGTTAAGTTTCGGTAGTTCCAGAGCTTCATCTTGCTTTGGCTGTTTTGAAAACATCCGTGGACCCCTGTCGCTCCCGTTTCCTCAATTTTGACTTTGGCGGCAACCTTTTTTGGCTCAGGGATGTGTTTGAAATATGTAAATGAATTGCCAAGGTTTCGTCATCATTCCGTTAAGTTTCGATGGTTTCGGAACTTTGCCTCCAGAATTCCCTTCGTCCTTGGTTGTTTGGAAACATCAGTGGACCCCCATCGCTCCCGTTTCCTCATTTTTGACTTTGGGGGCAACCTTTTTTGGCTCGGGGATGTGTTAGAAATATTTAAATGAATTGCCAAGGTTTCGTCATCGGTCCGTTAAGTTTCGATGGTTTCGAAACTTTGCCTTCGGAATTCCCTTCCTCCTTGGCTGTTAGGAAACATCTGTGGACCCCCATCGTTCCCGTTTCCTCATTTTTGACTTTGGGGTCACCCTTTTTTGGATCTGGGATGTGTTTGAAGTGCGTAAATGAACTGCCAAGGTTTCGTCAAAGTTTGGTTAAGTTTCGGTGGTTTCGGAGCTTCGTCCCCCTTTTGCTGTTTTGGAACTTCCGGCGACTGCCTCCTTCCCGGCCTCCGGAGCCCGGCCCCTCCATGGCCGTTTCCGGGGTTCTGCCTCTCCGTCGCCATTTTGGAACTTTCAACGGCTACCTCCTTCCCAGCCTCTAGAGCCCGGCCCCTCTGTGGCCGTTTCCAGGGTTCCACCTCTCCGTCGCCGTTTTTAGAACTTCCGGCGGCTGCCTCCTTCCCGGCCTCCGGAGCCTGGCCCCTCCGTGGCCATTTTTGGGGTTCCGCCTCTCTGTGGCCATTTTGGAACTTCTGACGGCTGCCTCCTTCCCGGCCTCCGGAGCCTGGCCCCTCCATAGCCATTTCTGGGGTTCCGCCTCTCCGTCGCCGTTTTGGGACTTCCGGCGGCTGCCTCCTTCCCGGCCTCCGGAGCCCGGCCCCTCCATGGTCATTTCCGGGGTTCCACCTCTCCATCACCATTTTGGAACTTCCGACGGCTGCTTCCTTCCCGGCCTCCACAGCCTGGCCCCTCCTTGGTTGTTTCCGGGGCTCCGCCCCTCCGTGGCCATTTCCGGGAGCCTCTCTCCTTCCCGGTTGTTTTGAACATCTGGGAGCCTACCTGCTTCCCGGCTGTTTTGAACATCTGGGAGCTTATCTCCTTCCCAGTTGTTTTGAACATCCGGGAGCCCACCTTCTTCCTAGCTATTTTGGCTTCCGTCTGATGTCTACCTTCTGGCTTTCTTCCGCTGTCTTTCTGCTCTTTGGCACTCCCACCCTTGAAGCACACATTAATGTTTATGGTCCAAATGAGCTCTAAATATGAATATCAAGATAGTTTGATGATGCATGAATAGATCTAACAGGGAATTTGTAGGTTTGACTGACATTTTCCTTAACTCATGTATAAATGCACTAACGACACTTCGTGTTTGCAGGAGTCAAGAACCTTCCGTAGGTCTATCGAAGAGGCCTGTTGAGGGAGTTGTCCTACCTTTTTTCAGATGATGATGATTTCTAAGGAGCTTTCTGCCCGGATCAGGGGCCACCATTCCATTGATGCCAATCATCGACGGACTCGTTTGATCAAAGAACACTGCAAGCACATCAAGCAAAAAACAACTTTCAGGCAATTTTTGCTACAGTGAAAAGGGAAATCAGCTAAATGAAAAAATTGCTACAATGACTGTCACTAGATGACAAAAGAGGGAAAAGACAAGGAATTTATTTTTAATTGTTGAATATTGTGGGGTAGGTGAAACCCTAATGTAATTGAATCTGATCCACTCATTGTAATTGAATCCTAGCCATTCATTTGGGCTTTGGAAAACTATAAATAGGGGCTTGTCCCTCATTTGTAAGAGTTGGAGAATTGATGTAGACATTCTGCAGCAATAGAAAGCAACATTGCATGATTTATGGGTGTTCCTTTTGAGTTTGCTCTTTATGTATGCATGGTTCACCTTCCATGTTAGTTTTAGTGTTAGTTTCTTAAATGGGAGTGGTGATTGTGTTTGTTGTTTTAGTATTTGGTGGATTTCCAGCTCATGCTTTTTGTGGTTCATTGATGATGAGTCACTTTGCAAAGCTAGTCTGAGGTTATTACTTCATTGCTACAACTTAGTTCAATTACATGTGCATGATGTGCATGTGCAATTTGAAAATCTGCAGTCCTTAGAAAATTGCACTGGTTTTGTGCAACTGTAGGTTTTTCTTGGCCAAGCAAAACCCAGTTTAGGGAAATATGTCTACTTTAGCAGCCACCATTGTTACTGTTCATTAGTAGCTTAGGATTAGAATAGTTTTCTTAACCCTTCTCGTTTTGCTATTTTTTTTAATTCTTGGTTAGAGTAGGATCCAAAGCATCATTATGAAGCTAAATTAGATAAATTTGATGGGTTTCAACTTGCTGTTTTGAGTGGACAGCCACTATTCATTCACTTTCAGCACTTTGAAATTGCATTTGCAAACCCAACTTCCATGCTTTGTAACTCATCTGTAAGACTGCCTTGTGATTCCAGCAAATCACATCAAACTACTAAAGTATCTAAGAATTGTCATGACCTGACATCTGAGAGACCTTGGGATAGTGTTTTGCAATTCGATTGTGGAAGATTGTCTTTCAAGAGAGGTAGCACACCTATGCATTGCCTGTGTTGAAAAGTGCATAAAAAACACATCAACAAAACTGACGCTAGAAGGAGGGCTTGACATGTTGAGGCTACGAAGCTAAAAGTTGGAAGTTGAGAAAGGAAAATTCAGGAAGAAATTTGAGATAAGAGATCTCTTTAATTAGAAAATCAAAAAATTTATAAGGCAAACAAGAGCTGAGTTGAAATGGAGCAGCATTTGCAAATCAACATCACTCAACTGCATGCAAATTTGAACAAGAGACTTGAGAAGCCATTCCAGCAATTCGCGTTGGCAGATAGATGTCAGATCCATTGCACTTGCAGGCATAGTGAATTAGGGTGTTTAACATTCTTGGATAGAATTGAGAAGGTCTTGCAGGGAGAAATTCCCTTTTGGGAAATTTACTAGCCCTTGGCCCCCACAGACCTAGAGGAAGAATTGACAACCATGGCAGCCAAGGCATTCAAGCAGCTGATCTAGAAAAATTTGACCAACAAAGATGGACCAAGATTGGAGGAAATATTAATGTCTTGTTGGTGCAGATTTCACAATGCACCCCACTCCGAATTCACTTGCTCGTCATGTGACAACATCATTGCTCAAGCCAAGGGTTGTTCGAACAAGTTGGAGCAGCCAACTCTCAATGAGGAGAAGTTATCCAATGAGGCAGAAGAGTTGTCAACATCCAGAGGACAACAAAATAAAGATGAACTAAGAAATTTGACACAAGTTGGTGTTGGGACAGCAGACATCGAAGTTGAGAATTAGGAGGAAGAGACAGATTTCACTAGGACAGCAAGGCGTCTTGGTGAAAATCTGATTGAAATTAATTTAGAAGGCCTTCCCTCCACCAATCAAGGGCAGTCCTCCACTCTAGAAGAAGAGCAATTGGTAGGTGATGATGAACCAATGAAGTCTGTAGCCGTGCATGCTGGGACAACCAATGAAGATGCTGAAGATCAGGAAGAAGAGGAGGCTAAAAGCCTTGGGGTAGCAGAAGGAGATGATCAAAGCATAAGAAAAATCAGGTCAAAAGACCTCTCCATTTACAATGACAGCGATCGAGAATCTGAAAATGCAGATTTGGAGGAGTGTGAGCAACCACTCACTATGGATGTCTACCATCATGCTTCTTTTTCAAGTGATGAGGAGGACCCGATCATGGATAGATATGACCAGCTCGTCTCCAGGTTGGAAAAAGATTAGTCAAAGCTGAAATACCAAGTGGACTTGGAGGTGTTGTTGCTACTGAATTGGTGCAGACTTCATAATTCATCACACACTGAATTTTTATGTGAGCTATGCAAAGAGGCCATCAAACAAGTTACAGGACAAGTGGGGCAGCCAAGTACCCGACCTCCTCTACTTGCTGCCCATGTTGAAGTACAAGACCAAGAGCCTGAACTGAGTGATGGCTCAGCTGAAAGTAGGCCTCAAGAGGATGTTGGGGCAGCAATAGAAGAAGGAAAACAATACAATCTTAGACTTCCGAGTGATGAAGTAGATCAAGTGGGAATGTTGTCCACCAGTTATCAAGAAGTTCTTCCTCTTGAAGAACAGTTATGTGCCATGGACGATGGGCTTTTTGATGAGTCTTTGGAGGGAAATTATGTAGTAGACTTTGGTCCCCTTGATGAGGTTCCATCAATTAATGACTTCTTTCCATTAGGAGCTGCACTACGGAGGAATGCTCATGTCGAGGAAGAGCACATCCCAGAAGACAGTAGTGATAAATACATACTCCTTGAGCCCTTGAACAATGATGCACTAGAGTTTCCAGATTGGGAGAGGAGCTCCTTCTCCATTTACAGCGATAGTGACCAAGAGGAAACAAGTGGGCACTATGAGGAGATACATGAACAACAAAAGGAAGAAGATAAAGGTGGAGGTGTTTCGATGGCTTCCAACAAATACGACGAGCTTGGTCAACCGCGGGTTGCAACTAAGGGTCCTTCCGCCTCAATCCTTGCAGATTTTCCTTCAAGATTTTCCAATAGGATCACGTTTTCATCATCCCATGACACTAAACATGACAAAAATAAGGCTCACACATGGGAAAGGAGATGGGACAGCATGCTGCCCCTTGAAGACACAATCAAGAAGAGGTTCTGGCAACAGAAACCCACGCAGATGAGGTGTACTTCCTCGACGAACAACTAGTGGAGGTTGTGGATCCCATTGGTAGATTAAAAGAGTTGTTTACTGCCCCATCCTCCCAACCTTATGCATGCTTAATGTCCAAAGTGTTGCACCCTCCGCACCGCAAGCCCACCCGAAGCTGCCTTGCAACAACCTGATGTTTCTTCACAACCAACTGAATGCAACCATGATTTAGGGACCAAAGATTGACAATGGTTTCTAGCAAATTGAACTCCCCTCTTTGGAGGTACAAAAAAAAATGAAGCTTTCATGTTCATCTCTTAATACAAAACAAAAGGGATAAAGATAACTCTTGTAGATACTGGTTCTACTTTTAATGTGTGTAGTGTGAGCCTTTTGGATAGGCTTGGCATTGATAAGTAAACCATTCAACATGATTCTCTATCTATTAAGGGATTTGACAATGTTGAAAAGAAACTGCTAGGGGTAATCATTATGCCTCTTACCACTGGAGCGGTCACCTTGAATACACAAATCCATGTCATGCCTTATGAACTTTCATGCAATCTTATCTTGGGAAGACAGTGGATGCATGCCATGAAAGGTGTGCCTTTCACTCTTCATTGCAAAATGAAATACATCTACAACAACACAATCCACACACTTGACACTGATCTTAAACTTGATAGTGTCTTACAACTTGAGAAAAACATAAAAAATTCCTTAAACACATCAACATCATCTACACTAGAAAATGATCTCTCGCAAGCATCTACCTCCACCACTTTAGACAAAGAAGCACATTACACAAAAAACTTTGAAGAACTTAATCATGAACAACCACCTGATCCAAAAGCAATGAAAATGCTTTATGGAAAAGGTTATGAGCTTATGAAACAACTTGGATATAGTGGAAAAGGATGTGGTGCTAACAAACAAGGTATCGACAACCCTATAGACCCTGTCACACAACAAACAAATCATGGTCTTAGTTATTGCCCTCTGATAGAAATTTCCATGCCTTCCCCCAACATCAACAATCTCACACAACACACTCCTAAATCAACCTTAACTATTGTCCATCCTAAACTCCTTGACACTAGTGGTCTTGAACATCATCCTTTCAACAATATGATAGAAACAATGAACTCTTCACTTAATGTCAATGTCATCTCACAAGATACCAATGATTTACATCTGATAAATTTTCCCTTCTCTTATAAAGGTGACAACAAAATGTCAGAATCTAGAGAAACTTCTGTAAGTATGAAAGCTACTACTAAGCAAGATGTATCTTGCATACCAACCACAAGACCACCTTCTACCATTGATCAAGAGGGTATCTTGTCCAGAATCCTACAAGATCACTTGATCACCCTCCCTCCCAGAACTTGAAACAAATGCTCTAACAAGACTTCATTCTCTGCATATCATCACATTCATGGTCATTCCACTAATGAATGTAATACTTTGAGACAAAAAATCCAATATTTTTTGGAGATTGGTATGCTTCCATCTATGGGGGCACCTAATTCCTCTAATTGAAACTGATTTTCACTCTCACCTGAATTTCATCAATCATTTCAGCTCACCCTTGTCCTGCACTAAGTGGGTGCAAGGGGTTTAGTAGCCTTGTCCTTGTGTGTCACTCATGGTTGCCTCCTTTGGCTAGTCATTAACCTTTCATGAACATATAAGAGAAAACTTAGGATGTGGATGCAATGCCTTAAGTTGGCTTGCATGTGACATACTTCTCTTTTTCATGATGTTTCTCAGAAACATATGACTTGGAATAGGGCTTTCCAAGTAAGCTCTCATGCTGTCTTATTCTACTTTAAATAAATTGCTCACAGTACTGGTTTTCAAAACCGGTTTAAAGTGGGGGCATACATCACCACTCACATTTCATTGTGCGATTTTATTTTTCTTGAGATTTCCTCTCTTGGAAGCATTAGGTACAATGTTCCCCAAGATGAGACCTTGCACTTGTCCTCTCTTGGAAACAATATGAGATAATTTGCACTTATCCTCTCTTGGAGACATTGAGCATGGTGTTCCCTAAGATGAGACATTGCATGAACTAAGAAAAATCCATTTGAACATTCCTTACACTATTTTGCACTTACAATGTCTATGAGTGTCAAGCATACGAAGTTTTGCTTACCTCATAGAACTCGAAAATCATTTTCATTTGTGGTGCCTTATTAAAGTTATCAGGAGGTATAACTTTGATATGGTTGAGCAGGAATCCCATTCCAAGGCATGACTTTCCCCATAGCCACCCATGTTTAAGTGCATACCAACTAGCGTATGTTTCTCACCGTTTGGGATTTCTCACCCTGTGAACAATCAAAAGTTTTGTGGCCCCAAAGTGAGTATGTTGTGGACTTGTCACCTGGTGAAAAGCCAAGAGTTCCATCACCCAAAAGTGAGTATGCATTTTCTTTCCAAAACAAACAGCCTAAATCTAATCCACAACTAGTTGGACAAACAATCGAAGTTTGATTCACCTTTTCATTTTCATCTTTCTAGTTCTTGCCATTGCATGATTATGTATCTTGATGGTTTGACTTAGGATCTTGGATCCTGGGGGATTTCTCAACTTCCTTTGATCTTTGTCATTCTTTGTCATCTACATCTATACACTCAGATCTCTCTTGAATGTCTACTTTAGTGTGAGTTTGAAACAAGTTCATCCTCTCACTAAAGTGGGGGCTTAATGTGCCATAGAAAAAATGACCTCTTGCTTGACTTGGGAATAACTCATGATAAAATGGACTTAATGAGGTCTTAATCTAGTGGGGTGAGGTTTTTTTCACATCTACACTAGGTCTTGGACCCTTTTAAATGTATTTAACGATGTCTTGTGAAGGTGTTGTGAAATTTTTAAAACATTTCTACATTCTTCTAAACTCTATTTATTGTAATTCATCTAAATATTACCTTTCTATTCATCATAAAGTCCTATTTTAAAGTGTTGTAATGATTTGTAACAAGATTTCACACTTTTCTAGGCTTATCTTCACTATTTACACCTTCCTTATGCTTTATTTGACCCCTTTATGCACTCATAAGGCTTAATTAAGTGTATTTTTGAATATAAACTCGAAAAAAAATATTAAATGTGACTTAATTCCCTACACCTTCTTTCAAGCCCAAGGTGGGACCCATTTTCCATGGGTGACGAATGAGTCCCTATTGGCTCAAAATTAAAAATATTTCAAATTTTCTTTCAAGTTTTTATTCAAAATTACCTTAAATGTGGGCCTATGATGAGGTATCATTGGGTTACTAAGGCACAAGTGTGTATAAATAAGTGTTTTTATTCTCATTTTACATCTCTCTATTCACTCATTGAATCTCTCAACTCATTTTACAACTCATTTATCATTTATGTTCTCAAGCAAGCTAGGGTTTTAACATTACAAGCTATTCAAGATCAATTTTTAGACCTTCAATGGAAGATTCTTCATGTTTTTTTGTAGAATTTCAAGATCAAAGATCATGGAAGGTGTGGGCACTTTTTTTGCATTTACCTCAAATATCAGCAAACATTAGAGTTATTAGCAAATTAAGTTAACCAAACTAAGCACTCCTATGAAATATTGAATCATGCTTCACAACGCAATCAAAACAACAAAATATCAAATAAATTAATTGAGAGCATAAAATTCATGATACATATCTATCCCATAGTGGATTGGTGCTTCTTTGATGTGGAAATAAGCCCTTTCCCAATCCTTGATAAGCTCAAATGATGGAGATGTGCGATTCTTGACTATAGTGCAAATACTCAAGTTGTGGATGATCGAATGCAAAGGATGAGTTCTCTCTTTATAAGAGAGAATGATGCAGAGACATGAAAAATGGGTGAATGTGGGACAAAGATTCAACCAATAGGAAGGAGCCACTTGTCACCATGTGAATGGGCCAAGGGTGTGCAAGCTTTGGTGAATGTGCCAATAAATGATATTAGGTGGCCTTTCCAAATTTCAAATTTGGCTTATTGGAGGGAGAAGAAGGGGTCTTAAATGCCAAGTGGGGGAAATGTACTTGAGGGGAGTTAATGCTATGTTGGAAGGGACAAGTCAACTTGAGAAGGAGAATTCAAATTGAAGGAATATTCCCCAAAGATGCCTTGTTGAGAGAAAATGAAGATTTAATAAATCAATTAAATGATTTATTTGTGCAAGTGGGAAAAGCTAGAGGATGGGACTTGCATTAGATTAAATTAATCGGGATTAGATTAATTTAATGAGGGATTAGATGATTTGAATTTTTTACTTAGATTTATGGATTAAAATAAATCAAAAGGAGATGAAAAATGATTTAGACTTGATTAAATAAATATTTGATTTATTTAATCAAAGAGGATGATGTTAGTAGTGAAGATGAATTTATTTAATTTAAATGGAGGACTTTAGAGATTGAATTTAATGAAATTGATTTATTTGATGAATGGATGAATATGACCTAATTAAATGCATAATGTGAATTTTGTGTGTCTACATTTTCCCCCTCTTTGAAGCAATGTACTTGCTGCGTTGGTTCAAAGAATAAACTTATTGCGATCAAAATTCCAATAAATTCTTTTTTTTTTAGATGCCCCAGCTGAAAGAAGTAAACCATTAGAGTTATTAATCAGTATTAGATTAATTTAATGATGGATTAGATGATTTGAATTTTTTACTTAGATTTATGGATTAAAATAAATCCAAAATGTGAGCAATTTTTCTGCATTTACCTCAAATATCAACAAACATTAGAGTTATTAGCAAATGAAGTAAACCAAACTAAGCACTCCTACGCAATACTGAATCATGCTTCACAATGCAATCAAAACAACAAACTATCAAATAAATTAATTGAGAGAATAAAAAGAATGATACATATCTATCCCACAGTGGATTGGTGCTTCTTTTATGTGGAAAGAATCCCTTTCCCAATCCTTGATAAGCTCAAATGATGGATATGTGTGATTCTTGACTATAGTGCAAATACTCAAGTTGTGGATGATCCAATGCAAAGGATGTGTTCTCTATTTATAAGAGAGAATGATGGAGAGACATGTAAAATGGGTGAATGTGGAACAAAGATTCAACCAATAGGAAGGAGCCACTTGTCACCATGTGAATGGGCCAAGGGTGTGCAAGTTTTGGTGAATTTTCCAATAAATGGCATTAGGTGGCCTTTTCAAAGTTCAAATTTGGCTTGTTGGAGGGAGAAGAAGGGGTCTTAAATGCCAAGTGGGGGACATGTAAGAGGGGAGTTAATGCTATGTTGGAAGGGACAAATCAAATTAAGAGGGAGAATTCAAATTGAAGGAATATTCCCCAAAGATGCCTTGTTGAGAGAAAATGAAGATTTAATAAATCAATTAAATGATTTATTTGTTCAAGTGGGAAAACCTAGAGGATGGGACTTGCATTAGATTAAATTAATCAAGATTAGATTAATTTAATGAGGGATTAGATGATTTGACTTTTTGACTTAGATTTATGGATTAAAATAAATCAAAAGGAGATGAAAAATGGTTTATACTTGATTAAAGAAAGATTTGATTTATTTAATCAAAGAGGATGATGTTAGTACTGAAGATGAATTTATTTAATTTAAATGGAGGACTTTAGAGATTGAATTTAATGAACTTGATTTATTTGATTAATGGATGAATATGACCTAATTAAATGCATTTTCCAATTTTGTGTGTGTATAGAAGGTAATCAACTCCATTATTGCATGTTTCATTACTTTATTTCATCATTTTGGTTTAATTACCTATAAGGGGTTTGACCAAGGAAAACCTCCATGCTCTAATCTCCAACATTTCTTCTTCTCTTCTTGTGTATTTATAGATTTAGGTCTCTTGGAAGATTGGAAATCATTAAGAGTAAAGTTGCAAAGGTATTTGGTCTTCTCTTCATTCAACAAGTCAAAATATCAACAAAAACTCATTTTTAGGTTCAAAAATTAGAGTTTCAGAAGCGGACACCTGTAGAGAATCAAAGTGTAGACTGAGAGATCTAGATTCCACCTTTGAATATTCATAAATTAAATAGTGGACTCATTCACCATGGGTGGAGAATGAGTCCCACTCCAGGATTAGTTTTTGGTTTTCTGCATTTTTAGATACCCTTTTTTCAGAAACAGGTTCCAACACAATTTTGCAGAACTGGGATAGATTCGCCTAGAATGTTGAATGAGTCCCTCTAGTCCTGAAAATCAGCATCAACAACATTTAAAATGTCATTTCTAGTCTTCATCCATATTCCAGGTGCACATTTTTAGTTTGGTTCATTTCTATTTAGTTTTACATTCATTTCTAGGTGTTGGTGCATTATAGAATGTCTTTTCAAACAAGTTGTTTTCCTTTAGTTTCCATTAAATAATTAATCAATATTATTAGTTTCTTGCATTAAATAATTGCATCTAGGTATATTTCATCCATATTCCATCCATATTTCATTAACTTTGAATCTAACATGAGCATTTTTGGCCCTACTTTCTCCTTTTAGGTGAAAAACCCTAGAAGTGCTAGAAAGGATTAAGGTGCCAAAAATCTATGGTATACTCAATTCCAAAGGAGGTAGCTCATGTTGATGAAAGGTAATGTCTACATTAATTGTATTCATTCCTAGTATTATAGTTGCCACATCATTTTCATTTGTACTAGGTGGAACCACTACTTGTTTTAAAGTTGTTTGAAGCATGGTGTGATAATTAGGTGAATTCTGAATTAGGTCCCATAGAGATATCTTTGCAAGATTAATTTTAAGTTGTTCAACATATCATACTCCTTCCCACTATGCGAAGTTAAATGAGGAGCACTAGGAAAATGGGATTAGGTAAAGGTAAGGTTCTTGGAGTTAGTTGTTTTTCTTGTGGATTGTTTCAAGTGTTGTATGTATGGGAAATGGTATTATTTATTGATTGCTACAAAACGTTTTTCTTAGGTGGATAAAGAGTAAATTTAGGCTTGTTTTTAGGTTGAGTTTTTTGTTAAGGTGGGTAAAGGATACGTTGTTGTTGAATCGTGTTAACTTCTCTTGGTTTTGGATCGTCATAACAAGCCTTAGTGGATGAACCTCATGAGATGAATTCTTCAAGGGCTTCATCTAACATGTCAAATTAATCACTACTAAAAGGATTGAGGGTTAGGTTAACTTGGAAAAAAATATTTGACATAGTCAAATATCTATACTTTTTCCAAGTGGTTCATCAGTTTAGGGGTGTTTTTTTTTTTGTTTTCTAATCTAATTGAACTATGAACTAATGTTGAAATTGAAAAGTACAAAAATCTAATTCTATCCACAAGTTCAATGAATGTAAATTATGCTAATTCTAATGATTTTAATGTAATAGAAGCTATGCAAACTAAAACAAAAAGATTTTAACATCAAATAAGAGCAACAAAATAAAATTTTAAATTTTGGAAAATGTTGTTTGTATCAGTTTGGGACTTATTTGTCTAGAGGGGCATATGAGTCCTAGTGAGGATTTTTTTTTTTTAAATTAAAAAAAATTCAATTGATTTTGATGCTTTTATGTTGTATTATCTATAACTTATGTGCAAATGCATATTTTGTATGAATTTCAATGATTTGAGATACAAAAATATAGGCTATATGAACTTTCACTAATGCAAAATTAGAAACCCTAGAATACCAATTAACTAATGCAAACCCTAATGAAATTTTAATGTAAGCAAGATCTAGGATGATGATGCACTCCAAATCAGAATTATGATGTACTAAATGTAGGTTCACCAAAATGAAGGAGGAAAAATTGTTTGGTGTCGACGGTTTGGGACCTAGAATAACAATATTCACACTCTCTCATTCAAGGATGACCCTAGAGATCTCAATGCAAAGGAGAAAGAGATATCGCAATAGGGTTATCCTAGGGGTTGATTATGAAATAATGAGGGGTTCACCACCAAGCTATGTCTTGAAAAGACAAATTTAATGCAAATCAAAATGCTTAACCCTAATATGATGTAATACTTGACTAAATGACCTAAAAGTGCATGAAAATCATAACAAAGAAGTGGGATCTTAGAAGTGTGCACCTAGAAACCTGAAGAAGGCTGAAATGAGCTCTAAAACACTAAAAAATCTAAAATTTTGACCTACTGGGACTCATATGCTAGTCTGGAAAAATTAGTCCCAGATCAGGGTTTCTACATAAGAAGAGGTTTGTAGAAAAGGGTATCTAAATCTACAAAAATCCCAAAAAATGCCTGTAGTGGGACTCGTATGCCACTTCTGGCGTATCAGTCCCATTCCACCTATTTTGGGAATTCAAAGTTTAGATCTGCACTTCAAAACCTATTCTTCTCTTCGAAATTGATTTTCAGATTCGAATATGTGAAAAGACCTACAAAACAAAATATAGACTTGATTTGCTTACTGGGTGTTTTCCTTGTTAAAACCCCTAATTTGGCAATTAAACCTTGATAGAACAATGAAATATGCATGTAAATACTAATCTTTAGTGTGTCTAAGATAAGGAGATATAAAATGCAATGCAGCCCTATTCTAGTGTGTAAGAATGAGGTGCATGAATGAAATATGAAGATGAATGACTCACTTTGAAAGATCACCAATCTCCCTAATGAGTCGTAATAATGTTTGTGCCTTCCTTAGGATGAATGTAGAGTGACAATGGAGGATGAAATCACTTAGGAAACAAGTCATTAGGCTTGTCTTGATGGATAGTTGCATCTCCCCAGCCTAGAATCCATCATGATTTACCATATAAAACCATAATCAACCCTTAAAAATTCTAGATATTCAATGAAAGTGAGCTTGAAGATCTACAAAAACACTTTAATGCTGCTCCAAGACTTCAACTTTGTTGTCTTTTGAAACTTTAATGCTCTTGTGAAAGAATGCTTGAAGACTCTTTAATGCTTGGATCTTAAAATAACTCTAAAAATTCTTGCTTAGATGAAAAATTGACTTAGAAGCTTGCTTATATAGGCATTAACACCTAATTTATCGTTATTCAGATCTCAAAATCCGACATCAACCAAAAATTTGAATTAAAAAGGTGATTTTCTCGCTCAAACCTTAAAAAATCCCCAAATGGGACTCATATGCCACCTCTGGTGTATGGGTCCCACCTAGGGGGACTCATATGCCCAAGGCAGTGTATGATTCCCATGCTAGATTTTTGGGGTGGATTTTTGGAAGTTTTGATGTTTTTGATGATTTTGTTGGCATTTTAGCTAAAATAAGCCTCAAGATCTCAAATAATGGGTCTTAGGGGCCTATTAATGATGACTTAAAGGGATATTTAATGTAAGGGTGCTAGAATAGGTCCAAATTAAGTGTGAAACTACACTAGTTTCAAGAGCGTACATTTTTCTACACTATAGGGTTTAAAGTATAGGGTTGAGGGTTGATGGATTAGGGATTAAGTATAGGGTTGAGGGTACATGGTTGAGGTTTGAGGGTTTACAAATAAGGGATAATGTTCAAGGTTGAGTTTCTAAGACCTATAGAGTTAAGGGTCAATGGTCTAGGGTTTAAGATTTAAGGTATAGGGTTGAGGGTTGAGGGTATAGGGGGGTAAAAGCACAAACCTGTGTCACACTTTATAAAGGAATCGGCCAACATCAAAAAAAATTCTGAACTTCGACCACATAAAAGTGGTCTTTATGTTTTGAATTTCAAAATGGTGTAAACTAATAAAATGTAGAACTTTTGGTGTAGTTTATTCCTGTAATTTTTTAAATTTAAAAAAAAAAAAAAATTATTATGTTTTTATCAATTTAAGGACAAATTTTGGAATGCTGAAAATTTCATAACATTAATTATCTCTCTTAAATTTGTGTTTAATAATTACAGCCATATTTTATACTTCAATTAATATTATATTTTACGATCAATTACTCAATACAAAAAAACCACATAAACTTGCCACTTTTAAAATCACTTTTAACAAATATTATTTATTATTTTAATAAAATGCAAGATTTTTTTGGAAGGTTAAATTTTGACATGCGTCTTTAGTTTGACCTAGTCATTTCACATGTTCATAATACTTAGTCAAATCTAGAAGATAAAAAAGAGGATATCATTTCTAACTCAAGCTTCCCTTGAATGACTTAGATTTCTTTCATGTAAAGAATTTCTCCCACCTTCTAATGATATAGTTCTGACAACTTAACAATTTATACTAGACTTACTTTGTTTAAACTTCAAATTTAATTTCTTTAATCCAACAATTTTTTATATAAGTATATGTTAATCAATCAGATGGTGATGCCCAGATTAGATTAGTGAGGTGCAGGAGTAGAATCATATGATCCGATTCATCGAGACAAATATTCCATCAATCAGCCTCTGCACCTGAGTCATTCATTTGCTCACTCAGCATTTGTGGGCAGCGAATTCCATCCTTCAACAGCCTCTAATGTTTTCTTTCGAGGGATTCTATCTCCATTCCTTTCAGTTCAAATTTCGTTGACCCAGATTATCTTGTAGCGTAGCAGCCAAGAAAGCTCCTACCCATTTCAACCAGTGTTTCCGCTTATTTTTAAATTTTCAATTTCAGGCGTTCAACAAAGATGGTGAAGACTGGAGGGCAGAGGAAAAAGAATGCTACTGAGATATCAGAGCAATTGCAGCGGTTGAATTCATCGAAGAAAACGAAAAGAAGAGCATCAAAAGGGTGTATGGCGGGCAAAGGAGGGCCTGAAAACGGGCGGCACAATTACATAGGTGTGCGGCAGCGGACATGGGGTAAATGGGTGGCTGAAATCAGAGAGCCCAGCAAATGGCCCAACAGAGGAAGGTGCGTCTGGCTCGGCTCCTTCAACACCGCCATTGAAGCCGCTGTTGCATACAACCATGCCGCTAAAACCTTATATGGCTCTTCTGCCTCCCTCAATAATCTTCCTCTTATATGGACCAGTACTACAGACCACTGGCCACGTCTTGAAAGTACCGACGGCGATCTGGAAACTACCGATGGCGAGCTGTTTCAAAGTAATATGGACAAGCTTTTGGCGGTGTTTGATGATGAACGACCAGAGGAGGATCTTTCGTTAGAAACGCTCAGGAACGAACAGTCCGGCATCTCTCTTGAAACGTATACTTCACAGTAATTTCTGACCACACAGCAAATACAGTACAGCATGGGATCGATAATACAAGAAAGCTTTGGACGGTGAATTTTGTAAATATGTTCTTTTATAGAAAAGGTTGTATTCATTTTGGTGGGAGTATAAGGACTGTGAAGCTCTCCTTCCAAATTTATAAACCTGTATTTATTTTAATTTTATCTTGATTATGCCGAAACATGGCGAGCAAACAACTGCAAATTTTAATTCACGTTGGTTCATTTTATGTATACGCTTGACAAGCAAAGAACTGCATATTTTTGATATGGCAGACGGCATTGTATTTTCTTTGAACACATACAAGAGCCCTAAATTGGTCTCCTAACAGTTTTTAACGAGGATTTTATATCAAAAGGGGCATGACCTCCGCTTCATTTTTTTTGGTTATCTTCTTTTTGGAGTTTGAATTTTGGCAGTTTGGAGTAATTTGAATTTTAGCCGTTGGAGTAATTAAAGAATATATCGCTTTACTGTCTATGGAGCCACCTTACTTATATTTTATTTTTTAAATCATAAAATAATTCTAGAAAAAAATTAATTTATTTTATATTTTAAATATACAATTATTTCAATAATATTAAAATGTTATAAAAATAAATTATTTTATATATTAATATGCTAAATCTATATTATTATTTTTATAAGAGACTTGTTAATAAAAATATAAAGATTATAGAGAATGCATTTTCAAAAAGGAAATTAAGAGATTAAAAGAATTAAAATGATGAAATATAAATAATTAAATAATTATTTTAATAATACAATTTTTTAAAAATTATTTCAATAGTTTTACTTTATAAATGTGTGTAGTGAAGGATATTGTAGAAAAAAAAAACTTTATATTTAACTTTTAGGTTTAGGTTTTTAACAAAGCTATCATTCATTATTTGAGTAATTTTGTTCTTGCTTTGAAAAGTCTACTAAATATTGTATATTTATATGTAATTTCATAATTGTTTCTTTGTGGACATTAATATAAATTATAAAATTTTGATATTTTAATATTTAAAAAATAAAGGAGGATTCTAAACTTCTTTTGTGAACAAGAACATATCATTACATTCCACCTATTTGTCCCACATCATAATCAAAATGAAAATTTTCAAAACCATGTAAATGTAAATAAAATGCTTAACTTAAATTTAATAACCATTGACATATGAAATATACAATATTTAACAATAATATAGTATTAATATTATTTGAGTTATATATATATATATATATATAATTTTATTTATTTCATAATTTATTTTTATTTTCTTATAATTGAATAGTGGCTTTGTGGGGTAGCACCCCGAATGCTTTTGATTGGAGCTATGAACTAGTGAGACCACATTGTTGAGGGGCCTCATCCTCAGGTATATACGGCGAGCAACACCCTTACACCTTGAGCCATCTTTTAACCTTATCATTCCAAGACCAACCACGTAGAACCTCTAGGCATGAAAGACTCATGAGGGTCCGATATAGAACCTCCAGGCATGAAAGACTCATGAGGGTCTGATATAGAACCGCTAGGCATGAAAGACCCATGTAGGTCTGATAGAAGTCCACGAGCAGCACACACCTTCAGGAAAATGGATCCATGAGCAGCACACACTTACAAGAACAAGCACTCTCGGCCACCATGTCCACGGTCACCACACCCACCAAGATCACCTGTATGTCCTCCAAGATCAATCACCACAACAACCTTTGAGCACAATGTGGGTCTAGTAGCAGTATTTCCACTAGTAGGCCAGACATGGTTTTGAACCTTGGTTGCACCACAAACAAGAAACAATCTCACTATTACACCAATAGGTGATCCCCATTTATTTCATAATTTTTTAATAATATAATAAATTATAAAATAATAAGTAGAAACAATTAAAATTATTATATAATTCAATAAATAAAATAGTAAATTTATTTTAATACTTTTTTATATCATTTTCTTTTCTTTTTTTTTTAAATTTCTTACATATAAAGTTAGTTATTACAAATCTTATTAGATCTAAAATATAAATGTTTATATATATTATTCATTTAATATAAAATTTAGACCTATAATAATTATATTCATTTAAAAATCTATTTGCTTGGAAATTTGGTGGCCATTTAATCCAAATATTAGGTTTACGTTTGGATTTTTCTTTTCAACATTCATTCTAAACTTTATCACTTAAAAAAAAAACAATGCCCATTCCTTAAATTTCTTTTGTCAAATTATTTTATTTTGCCATGTTTTCTTTCCATTTTTTTAAATTTATATTACACACTTGTGTAATATACTCTTTCTTCTAGATTTATCACATCTTATAATTATGGAATTTTGGCTCTTGAATATTTTTAAAAATTAATTAATTCTTATTTTTAAATTTCATGATTAAAATTTTGAGTTTAAGTTTCATAGTTATAAGTGTATGTTACAATGAGATAGTGATACAAAATTTCACTTTGTATTTATATGTCATATACCTTCATCTTAATTATACACCTCTATAAATATCTATTCATCATGGTGACCACTTCTTCCCACTTCCAAATTGAAAACCTGCCATTCAACCCCACAAGCACAAAAATTATATTCAAGACTAGATTATATAGTCTATTTCCTTTGCATCTACTATAAAATTTAACATGTGCCTTAGTGTATGGTATCCCCAAGTTATAACTTATTTTTCATAGTTATAACTCTCATTCATAGCTATGAAATCTAATTCCATCCCTATGGGCCTCCAATATACTTTCAAAACTTGGTTGTAAATTGTAATTACATATTTTCAAATGGTGTAAAATACAATATGCCTCCATACCATACACCCTCCTTGTAAATTTAATGAATTATAGACCTATCCTTATCACCTAGACCCATAGATGAGTTACACCATTACATCTATTCATTTTTTATCACTTTTTTTTCTTCAAATCTTATAATTCTACAAATTATTTAACAGATGCTCATACACCATCATAATCTTTTTTTTGATGTGACTCCTTGATAAAATCCTAAATAATAAAAAATTATTCATAATATTCATCCTACTTAGCTAGTAGAACATCCATGAGTTCTTGAATTATGATGTACAATTATTTGACCATATAATGTATTGACAAAATATGATATCATATTTATTCAAATTACCATATAACATATCAAAAACATAATTTATTAACTATGTAAAATTTGTAAAGTTATCACTAATATAGGAATTATACTCCTTCAATAACTTTTTTATCTTTCTCTAATGTTTTTTTTGTATGCACAAATGCTATTTGCACAATATGGAAGCTTGAATAGAGTCTTAGTATTGCAATTAGACTTTTCTAAATGGTTGTAGTATATAGTTCTCTATAAAATTTATAATTCACACAATTTACCAAAAGCAATGTATCTTTTTATAAGTTGAATTTATCATCTACCAATAAAGTCATAATATAAAATATTTAGGATATAGTTCATAATTTCAATAGTTAATTCTACTTATGTCTCTTTGATTAGGAAAAGATTATGTTATCTAAAAACAATTAATTAGGAATGTTAATTATTCAACTATGCCTTTATCTTTCCATTGAAATCTACTAGAAAATACTCAGTTCATTGTCATTGGCATCTTCAAGTCTTTCATCTCTTTCAATTTTATAATTAAAACTTTTTCATTTATTTTTAAGTCTATTTATTTTTCTAATAAAACAAATAAATGAGTTACTATAATTGATGTAATAACATGTTAGATAGTGTCACTACCTTTGGTGTGTGATGTTAGACCTACTATTTGGTATACCTTAATTAAATTTTTAAAATAGATTTTTTATTATTAGTATTAGATTTTTGGAATGGGTCTTTACAATGGGTTTAAAATTAAGGTTTTCATCATTACAAAAAATAATTGACATCTTATTTCATTTTAATTTTTAAACAAAACCATCAAAATTCTATTAGAATTTTCTCTAAAGTGCATTTAAGAATATTGTTAATCATTATTGTTAAAATAATTTTATGAATTTTAATTAAATTCTTAAGTTTTATGAGAATTTCTAGGTATATTTTATTTATTTTCTACTAGAATTAGGAAGAACTAGGAGATACAGAAAAAGTACATGAACGATATGCAATATTGTATTAGACAACCCAAAATATAATGATTACAATGCCATGCTTATATACGCAAGAAAGAGGCAATCCAAATCATAGGTGGATTGACAAGTGCCTCATAAGATGGCACAAGATAATAGACAAATGTCTTAGATAGGTGCCAACCTTAGGAACACTTGGAGTGTGCAACCCAACAAATTTTATAACCAAGTCATCAACCTTGTGTGCCAAGTGTTTAGTGACATTTGAAGTGAGTTGGAAAGTCTTCCAACCTCAAAAAGTGTGTGCATGAGGTTAACCAAATAATTTTGTAACTTCTAGAGGTTTCATTTTTTGTAGGTTTGGTTAGACAAGAAGTTGTCTTACCTCATATGCCTAAGTACACTTAAGCATAGTGAATAGATTAAATATTCACACTAACACCTCCTCTTAAGTTATACTTGTGGAGATCAAAAAAGTGCAAGTAGATAGAAATGGGTGTCAGCTAGATGCTATGTTAGGTACCCATGTACAATGGATTCTTATAAAGTGGAGTAAAGGAGAAAACCCAGTGGGAACAAAACTCCTCTCCAAAAAGAGAATTAGAAGGATTTAAGACCTTCTGAAAATATGTCACTTGATGATAAGAACATGATGGTGAAGAACTCCTGAAGCATGTAGATGTTGTAAACTATATTGATGATAGACTAGTGTCTTCTAGAATCAACAAATCTCCAAGAGATGTAGATCAAGATTTACAATACAAAACACTGCATGAGTGAACATATGAACACTACTCAACATGTGTACACAAAGTTTATCAAACTCTATGAAGTCGATGATACAAATAGTACTATGATAAGGAGCACTAGAATCTCAAAACTATAATCCACTAAAATAATCCCTCATTTGATAGATCAAGATAGAAGAAAGGTTCATAAAACCTTCCAAAAAGAAGGTTATGCTTCACTAATAGAAGCATTACATGAGCATAGCACATCATAGTGCCCCCTTAATGCTAAGAGAATATAAGAAGACAACTAAGATTGAGAGTGTGTGAGGAATGCAGAGATGTACAAGGTTTGTTCCAAGGAACACTCACATGAGATGAGTATCACAAGAATCCATGTTGTGATGACATAGCCCCCCACTACACTTTATAATCTAGTGTATGTACAATTCCCAAATTCCATCCATGTGGAACACACATTCAGTTTTGTAGCACTTTCTTTATATGAGTGTGTTTACAAACTTTGTTTTCTATTTGAGTTCTACAAGTTTATTGTCATGAGGTTGATTAAGAAGACAATATTAAGTTATGTCTTGTAAACCTCAATAGAAGACAAAAAAACATAAAATTAAACCCTCCATTATGATGACCCCTCTTTTTTGTCAAATTCATTGTAAAAGAGAAAATTGACTCCTCTTTTACAAATTTTAACCTCATCCTATAAACACTTTTTCTTTCCCAAATTTATTGCAAAAATAAAAAATGACTCCTCTCTTACAAATTTTTAACTACGACAAAATAAAATAAAAACTGCCCCTCATCAATTATGACCTAAAAAAAAAAAAAACAACAACTTACCCACTCCCACTCTTTTACAAATTCCGATTTGTAACCAAACAATCAACTTATGAATAGTAAGCAATGGTTAAGTAATGCTAACTAGTATGGTGATCGTAAAAATATGGTAACAAAATTGTCCAAACTAAGTAATAAGTAAATAAAGCATAGCAAATCATGCCTGAATTTAGGGTATGTGGGGGTTGTCTAAAAGTTGTGGGAACTATGGTGGACGATCGAGAGGATACTATCCATTAGAGAGACGTGTAGGCTAAGACTTCAAAAAATTGATTGGCTTCATGACGAATACCAATCCTCTGTAAATAACCAACCCTTGATAGCCATCCTGTGTGGCACCTCATTTCTCTGCTAGGGGGTCGACTCGCCTCTTACTTCATGCACGCTGAGTGGTGACATAAAATATGCAGCAAGAAAAGCTGTGGGGATTTGTGCATTCATGTGCAGGAGATCAAATGGCCAACAACAGATGACATGCGGATCTGTGTGATCACAGCTGCCTGAGGATTTCAAAACGAGCAGAGAAGGATGATGCACTGGGCACAAAATGCTAGTCTCTTGAGTGTCAAGAGTGTTTGACAAGGGCCAATTAACAGGTCTGCGTGTAAATGCCAGAGGCCACAAATGTTGGTCACCTGTGTTGGAAAGGCCGCGGGCCAATGAAGCGAGCCTCCTTCAATAGAAGGCTCCCCTCTTAGCAATTTGCCCCTTTCACTGATAAAGTTTGAGGCCCGTCAAGAGTCGACGCCCCTCCAAAAGGAATTTTCTGTGCCTCTCCTAAGGAAATTTGCAGAGGCAAATCCAACCAAATCGCGCCCTCTGATCAGCGAAAAATTCCAAGAAAATTAAGCCCTCTCGTCTGCAAATTAAGGCGAACCGCGGGTTCTATGTGTGAACAGGCCACCTCAGTTTTGAGCACAGCCAATAACCAACCCCGCGGCCTCTGTGAAATGGGCAGAGATTTAACTTGTCGACCAAGCATAAATCGGCGCCGAGCAGTCACAAATCACCAAAGTGCAGCCTGCATGGAAATTGACAAATGTGGGGTGTCTTCTGGTCTCTGCGCGGGCCGAGTCTTGGAAATCGCGGGTGCCTCGTTTGCTGATAGTCAAAACTTCCTCTGCTTGCTGCTGTCCACAGTCAGTGGATTTTAAACAGAATAAGCAAATTGTGTGTGAGATGACTCCCAATGATTGCGCATCAAACTATCCGTTCTTCACACCTGAAGACGCCTCACTACTCGGCTTTGGGGTCTGCACTTAACATAGGGAGCAATGGAATTTAACAAAATATAATAAATTTGTTCAACTATGGCTTGCCTTATCTCCCCATGAGCTCTATACCATATTAGAATTAAGAAGATCCAGGAGATATATAGAGAACAAGCACATGAACAATGTGTAACATTGTATTACACGATCTAAATGATAATGAGTATGATGTCTTGCTTATATAGGTAAGGATGAGGCAATCCACATTATAGGTGGATAGACAAGTGCCCCATAAGATGACACAAGATAATAGACAAGTGTCTTAGATAGGTGTCAACCTTAGGAACACTTGGAGTGTGCAACCCAACAACCTCTATGACCAAGTCATCAACCTTGTGTGCCAATGTTGAGTGACGTGAGGTGAGTTGGAAAGTCTTCCAACCACAAAAGGTGTGGTATGGAAAGTTATTGGTATGCATATTTTCTCAAAAATCGGCCTCACACTTTGTATTGATCTCCTTATTTCAATTAAATAAAAATTTTCAATTCTAAATATATAAAAAAATTAACTTGATGATAAAGGGGTGGTATGGCAGTCAGTAAATGATAATTTTTTCATTACAACCAAACTTTAAACTCTTGTTGGACCATTGAGGTCATGGTTTTTGTGCCCCTGTTAGATTATCGAGCTCACAAGTACAAACAATGATAATGTCATTGGAAGATGTCCCACAGATATGACTTCTCTAGCATAATCCAACCTAAAAGTTTCAAAGTTGACTAACCAAAAAATCACTCAATATATCTACAATATAATTATTGTTAATTTTAAAAATTAATCCAAAATATTTAATAAAAAAAATTTTAAAAATTAAAAACATTAATTATTTTCATTATAAATTTATGTTTAATATTTATAAAAATATTTAATATTTTACAATCAACTACTCAATACAAAAAACCTACATAAATGTATCACTTTTAATAATGTTATTTACGATATTAATTAAATGTGTATCTATGTGTTTTGTTGAAGGCTAAATTTTGACATGATTATTTAGTTTGCTTTATTCATTTCACATATTCATGATACTTAGTTATATGAGGAAGATAAAGAAGAGGGTATCATTTCTAGTTGGGAAGGGAGGTCCCTTGGATGACTTGGAACTTGTTGAAGTATGGTAAAACCAAATTTAATGGACCCTCTACCTCTAGTAATATAACTCTCAACACTTAACATCTTTGATTATATTTTATTTATTTGAAATTTGATCTTATTTAGACTTTAAATTTTAATGTCTTCAATCCACCATTTTTCTTATAAATATATGTAATATTATTTCCTTTTAAATAGTAATATATATTGGAGGCTGATAGTTTCCTAGTAATGGCATAGGCAACCCCAAATTTGATTTCTAGTGGTCACATGAAAATCTCTTCCTAGAATATGCTTGAAATATTTAGCACTCTAATTTGATCTCCAACCATCATGTGAGAAAATCTTTGTAGAGTATTGAATGCTTGTAATATTTATTAATAATGAATTAAATTAATTCATCATTTTCTTTGTTTTAGATTTTAAATTTTAAATTTTAAAAAATAAATAAAAAGTAATAAAATAAACAAAGAAAATGATATTTTAAATATTACAAGCAATTAATAGTCTATGAAGATCTTTTCACTTGACAACTAGATGTCAAAATTGGAAGCTACATATGCATTTACTCGATAAATATTGCAGACATTTAATACTCTAAAATGAAATTTTCACATGATGGTGGACATCAAATCTAGGCTATCATTTACTCTAAACAAAACAAACTAAGTGAAAATAATAATAATTACATTCATGACATTAAGAATGTAAATAATATCAATATCTTTTTCAAAAATCAACCTTACACTTCATTTGATCTTCTTATTTCAATTAAAAAATATATTTCAATTCTACAAATATATCCAAAAAATAACTTAATGATTAACCAAAACTCAAACTTGTGTTGAACCATTGAGCTCATTCTTTTCGTGCTCCTACTATGTCATTGGACTTACACGTAAGAACAATGTTAATGTCATGGGAATATTTCCCTTAGATGTGACTTATCTAGCTTAATCCACACTGAAAGTTTCAAAATTGGCTAACCAAAAAATTCATTCAATATATATCTAAAATATAATTATTTTTTAATTTAAAAATTAATTAACAAATATATAATAATTTTAAAAAAATTAAAAAAATATTAGCTATCTCCTTCCAAGACTTTGTCCTCTTTGACAGGCGTCAATGTTGGTGCTTCAACTACAACTGTTGGTTCCTCGAGGTCAAAAGCTTTTGTGGTGGACAATGTGACTTGGGCTAACGGTACTGCTAGCATTAATCATGAGGATGGTTCTCCTTTTCAAAGGAGGAATCAAGGGTCATATATGGAAAAACTGGTGGGAAAAGGGTTTGTATCTAAGAGGGCTTTATTCTCCACCTTTGAGTAAAAAGAGTGTTGTGTGGTGAATATTCTAGAAGTGTTTATTCCAATTGAAATCATGGATGAATTTGTTTCAACTCTCCAAATTTCATTGATTGGAGATTTCTATCCTTTAGGCCTAATATAGACCAAGTATGTAAGTCGACGGGCTCTATTGGGACTCTTAAAGTAGAAATTGGTGTGAGTGTTATGTCAAATAGTTTATTCCTTTGAGATTTAATAACCAGAAAGATTTAATCTATGTCCTTATGGGTGGCCAATGGGTGTTTGACAAGAACTTCAAGAGTCGTTTGGTTTTTTGCAAATGGAAGTCGGGTTTAGACCCCTCAATGAATTTGGATTCTATTGCTCCAACATGGGTTAGGCTTCTTTATTTACCCCTTGAGTTCTAGAACTATAAGACCTTTTTTAGGGGATTTCCAACTCCTTTGGAAGTCTTCTTGTTGTGGAAAAATTAATTAATCAGAGGTCTAGGTTGGTCTTTGCTAGGATCTACATCAATGTTACTGTCAACAGTTTCCTTTTGTCCTCTATTATCTTGAAGTCTAAGTTTGGCTCCTGGACTCAAGTGCTAGAGTATGAGAATGCTAGGTTGTTTTTTCAGCTCTACCAAAAATTTGGGCATCTTAGTAATAATTTTAAGAAATTTAACCTCCTCTAGAAAATAAGGAGATCGATATTTCAGCTCCTTCTATCGACAATGATGGTCTTAATATGCCTCAGGATAGAGGAATGGATTCTCCAAATCCTAGGGGGACTAGGATGGATATTGCAAGAAATTTTGTGGTAGGGGGAAATGAATTGAAGGTGGATGACCCCATCTCAAATATTGGTGTCTCCCTTCCCAGTCTAGTGTGTCATGATGATACTAGGTTGGTTTCTACTAAGGATGGGGTTCCCCTCTTTGCAACTAATACCTTGGAATCAAATAAAGGGCTAGAACTGTGTGTTTCCTTGACTAAGGAGGATTTTTCTCCTTGGGATTCTTTGAATGCATGAAGATGCATGAATCACTGGAAATTTTGATGTCCCTACTTCTCCCTTAATGAGTGAGGTTAATGAAGACCCTCAAACTTAGGTTAGTAGAAAATTCAAGGAAAAGAAGAAAATGGATGTCGGGAATGGTTCAAAAGTGGGCAAAGCAAATAATAAGGATGTCATATTGAGGGAAGTAGCCAAAGATATTGCCTCAGGAAAACAAAGAACCATGGAAGGTCTCTCAAATGTGACTAAATCAAATAAATGATTGAGGAATCATATGATCCCCATGGGCTAGGGAAATTTTTTTCTGGATCCTTTTATTATTTGTAATGGAGATTCTATCATGGAACATTAGGGGACTAAATAGTCCTCTTAAGCAAAATATTCTTAAGTGTTATATTATTCATCTAAATATTGGCATTCTCTTAATTCAAGAAACTAAGATGAAGAAAGATAATTTTGATAAAATGATTAAATCTCTCTGGCCAAAGGCACACTATTATGATTTTGATGCAAATAGTGCTTCACAAGGGATTGTGACCTCTGGAACCTAGATAGGCTATTTGGCAGGGAAGGCTATAGCAACAACAACTATTTAGATATTGCCTTTGAATATGGTAAAACTGGTGCAATGTGGAACCTTGCCAATTTGTATGCACCTGATACTAGAGTTGCTAGAAATATTTTGTGGGATTCCTTGTCTCTTCTCCTTTCTAATAACCAAGATGTGAAGTGGATGCTTTTTGTGGACTTTAACACCCCCCTCTACCCTTCAAAAAACCTTGGTGGGATTGATGATTTCTTCGACAGTATGTTGGAATTTTCTAATTGTACATCCTCTCAAAGTCTTCTAGATGTGGAGCTTTCAGGTTCTAAATTTACTTGGTCAAATAGGTGTAATAGACAAGATTATATATAGGTTAAGTTCTAAAGATAGATTTTTAATCTCTGGGGTTGACATATCCAAATTATAGCTATCTGCTTTTTCTAGATCTAGTTTTGACCATAGTGCCCTTGTTCAAAAATGGGAGGAAAAAAGAAAGTTTGGACGCTTCTCCTTTAGATATGAGATCATGTGGAATCTTCACCCAGAATTCAAAGATCTTATTAAGCTTTGGTGCAACCTTCCTTATCAAGGGAATCCAATGTTTCGAGTGGCTCAAAAACTAAAAAGAATAAGGTTTAATGTCCAAGGTTGGAATAGAGTTACATTTGGAAATATATTCCATACTAAAAAAATGTCCTCCTAGAGCTCAAGAAAATTAAAGACAAGATGGAAGTCAGTGTCATTGATGATGGAATCTCATCTAGAGAAAGATAATTAAGGAATGAATGGTTTACTATTGCGAGGAAAGAAGATATATTCTAGAAACAAAAAATTAGAGTGCAATGAATGAATAAAGGGGATAGAAATATGAAATTCTTCCATCAATTAATGCTAAAGAATAGAAGAAACATGATATGTTCTCTAATTAGTAATAATTTGGATCTTCTCACCAAATATGAGGATTTGGAAATTAAGGCTATCTCCTTTTAAAATGATGGAAGGCATCTGGAACCCCCTCCTAGTGGTTTGGATTCTCTTCTGGAGGTTATACCTAAGGTGATTCCTTAGGAGGATCTCTTGTCTTTGGAGAAAAAAGTTTCTTTGTAGGAGGTCAAATTTGTTGTTTTCTCTTTTATCACCTTTAAAGCCCCTGGTTGGGATGGATTTCCCCCACCTTTTCTTCAATATTTATGGAATATCATATACAATGATCTCCTTCTTGTTTCTAGAGTTTTCCTTAGGGTTGGTAGGCTTCTTTACCAACTTAATTATGCTTATATTGTCCTCATTCCTAATAAGGATGATTCCACTTCCACATCTAACTACTTCCCTAATAGTCTTTGTAATACAATGTATAAAATCTTCTCTAGAATCATGGTTAATAGGCTAAAGCCCCTACTAGACAAAATGATCTCCAAAAATCAAAAAGACTTTGTGGCTAGAAGATAGATTCTTGATGCAAGTCTTGTCTCCCATGAATTTATTCAGTACAAAAAATTCTAAGAATCAGGGTATGGTGCTTAAACTAGATATTTCAAAAGCTTATGATAGGGTTTCTTGGAAATTCTTATTTTTTGTTTTGGAAAAATTCAAAATTTGTGGGAAATTTATGAGATTAAAATTAAGTAGTATGTTTCTACCACTAGCTATTATGTACTTCTTCATGGTGTACCTACTAGCCAGTTCTCCTATGGTAAGGGCTTAAGAAAAGGCATTGCCTTGTCACCTTATCTATTCATAATTGTTGCAGAAGTTCTAGGTCAGAATCTCCAAAAAAATCTTGACTATGGTTGCTTGCATTGGATTCAAGCTACTTCTTCCTTGGCTCTAACTTCTCACCATTAATATGTTCATGAAACCATTCTATTTTTTGTTGGCTTAGTTGTGGAAGCAACAAATAGGAGGTATGTTCTTAACAAGTATGCAAAATATTATAGCTAGTTCATAAATTATAACAAAAGAAAAATGATGAGGGAACAGCCCGAGACATAGAAAATAACCCACAAACAAGAGAATAATTTTATTATTCAGAAAATGGAGCTTCTTACATGTAGAGGATCTCAAATCCCCAAGTTCTACAACACATGCAAGTTACAGACAGCTACAAAATAACCCTTTCGCAATATGCGAGCTTGTCCCCAAAAAGTTACCAAAAAATTAGAAACCCACCCATAAATAGAGCTCCTCATTAGTTTGGAGCCAAAACAACATTCAAATTTGAGTTTAGGCAGTTTGGCGCTAAAGATTACAACATGAAGTTCAAATTTCAAAAGAGCATTTGCAATTGTATCTTCTAGAAAGTGTGCCAACTTCCCAGGGCCATAACTTTTGATCTGGGACTCCGATTCACAAACCGTTTGAACCGTTGGAAAGGTCTCAAAGTCAATAACATGCTCGAAATTAGCCATGCCTATTCTGGCAAGTTTTGAGGCCATTCTAAGAACTCTAAGTGCCTCAAATCTAACTTGGAAGATTTTTAGGTGCAAATTTGGAAAACTAAAACTGTAATATCTTTCAACCCGAGAACAAAAAATAAAAACTATAAATTGGGAATTTCATTATGACAAAAAGGGTATCCAAAAATATAAAAACATCTAAAAACTGAGAAACTTAAAATTTAACTATTTTTGGGTGATGCAAGATTGCCCTTACACCACTAGATGCTCCTGCATTAGACACCCAGGGTAATTTGAGAAGTGACCCCATCACATCTCAGATGGTGGAGGAAAACCCAAATGGTCAACCTCTACCTTAGGCAACTAGGATGAATCTTCAACAGGCCTTCCTTTCCATTTCACCAGATATTCTTCATACTGCATGTTCCTAGTACTCCTTCCCACACGACTATCTAGGATTTCTTCAATCTCCTCCTTTTCTGAAGTAGGTGTTGAAATCCCACACTGTTCCATCGTTGGTACTTCCTCTATGCCACCTTCATGATACTCTGTCAAATCTGAAATATTGAACACAGGGGAAATGTTTAATCCATCTAGCAACTCTACCTCATATGCATTCCCTGAATCATGCCTCTTCAAAATTTTATAGGGACCAAACTTCATCATCTTCAATTTGTTGTATGTTCCCACTAGAAACCTTTCTTTCCTTAAGTGGACCATAACTTCATCACCAATCTGAAACTCCTTATACCTCCTCTTCTGATCTTCCTTAGCCTTATACTGCATATTCATCTTGTTAAAATGGTCTCTTACCTTCTCATGTATATCCATGATGTGTTCTACAAAATCTTTGACTTTAGCACTTATTTTCTTCTCTTGGTCCATCTTCCTCAATTCTGGAGCTATTCGGGGGCTACCTCCATACACAATCTGGAATGGTGATCTACGAGTGCTTCTGTTGACAAAATTGTTGTAAGAAAATTCTACCTGGGGTAAGATCAAGTCCCATCCCTTGGGTTTATCTCCTACCAAACATCTCAGTAGGTTATCCAGACTCCTATTAACAACCTCTATCTGCCCATCTATTTGTGGATGGTGTGCAGAACTGAACTTCAGCTCTATCTTCAGCTTCTTCCATAAGATCCTCCAAAAGTACCCCACAAATTTGGTGTCATGATCTGAAACAATACTCTTTGGTAGACCATGTAGCCTCACCACCTCTTTGAAGAACAAGTCAACAATGTGGACTGCATCATGGGTCTTCTGACATGGAATGAAATGTGCCATCTCAACCACCACAAAGACTGAATCATTCCCTAAATTTATTGTCCTTGGCAAACCAAGAACAAAAGGAGTCCATCATTATATCCTCCATAGCCTCTGCGGTATAGGTAAGGGCTGATATAAGCCTATATTTTGGCTCACTCCTTTAGTCATCTGACATACCCTGCAACTTTGTACAAACTTCTTCACGTCCTATGACAACTAAGGCCAATAATAATGCTCACTGATAATGGAAATGGTCTTATCCCGACCAAAATTTTTTGCCATTCCTCCACTATGCTTCTCCTTTATCAGGTTCTCCCTCATGGAACTCCTTGGGGTACACAATTGACTTCCCTTAAATAGCATGCCATCCTAGATTATGAAATCCAACCACCTTGTCCTATCCACTGTAACAGGTTCCTTGCAAGCTTTCCAAGCCTCTGCAAAATAAAGGGATCATACGCATCACGATTAATGCTTGAGTTCATTAGACCCAACCACTTCAATCTACATCATTGTCATCAATGTATGCCTCCTACTTAAGGCATCTGCAACCCTATTTGACTTCCCACTCCTATGTTTCAAAACAAAGGTATAACTCTGCAAAAACTCTACCCATTTCATATGCCTCTGATTTAATTTTCCCTAAATATTTATGTACTGTAAGGCCTAATGATTAGTATATAGAACAAATTCTTTCGACAACAAATAATTTCTCCATTTCTTTAATGCTTGAACTATTGCATAAAATCCATGATCATATACAAAATACTTTCTCTTGGCATTATTTAACTTTTCACTGAAATAGGCAATGGGCTTACCTTCTTGGCTCAACACTGCTCCAATGGCACAACCACTGGCATCGCAATCCACCTGAAACACCTTGTTGAAATCTAAGAGGGCTAGAACAGGTTGCTCTGTCACCTTCTGCTTCAATAGTTCAAAACTTTTTTCCACTCTAGTGCTCCACTTGAATTCTTTTCTATCCCCTCTCATTGTTTAAATTAGGGGTCCACAAATACTACTAAAGTTTCTAATGAACTTTCTATAAATACTAGCCAAACCATGGAAAGATCTCACCTCGGTAGCAGTTCTTGGGGTAGGCCATTCCAGAATAGCCTTCACCTTCTCTGGGTCCATCTTGAGACCTTCTGCTGAGACAACAAACCCCAAGTACACTAACTCCCTCTTCACAAAACTGCACTTCTTCAAATTAATCAACAATTTCTCTTCTCTTAACTTCTCAAAGGCTCTCCAAATATGCATTAGATGCTCATCCAACGTCTTACTGAAAATCAAAATATCATCTAAATACACAATAACAAAACTTCCCAAAAATTCTTTTAGTACGTCGTTCATGAGCCCCAGGAATGTGCTCGGTGCATTGGTTAGCCCAAAAGGCATGACTAACCACTCGTACAGGCCCTCTTTGGTCTTGAAGGTAGTATTCCATTCATCTCCCTCTCGAATCCAAATCTGGTGATATCCACTCTTCAGATCAATCTTTGTGAAGTACTGAGCTCCACTCAACTAATCCATCAGGTCATCCATCCTTGGCAGGGGAAATCTATACTTGATTGTTATCTTGTTTATGGCTTGAGAATCTATACACATCCCCCACTCCCCATCCTTCTTTGGTGCTACTACTGCAGGTACTGCACATGGACTCAAACTCTCCCATATCAAACCCTTTCTCAACAACTCTTGAACTTGTTTGTTCAACTCCTCATTTTCTGCTGGAGTCATTCTACTAGCTACCTTATTTGGAAAATTGGCTCTAGGAATCAAGTCAATCTGATGACTGATCTTCCTTATTGGTGGTAAACCCTCATGTACATTATCAGAAACAATATCCTGAAACTCATCCAACATCCTAGAAACTTCTTCTGGAACCTTCTCACTATCCTCCTTACTCTAGGAATTAATGCATAACACACACACTCATGCTTCATACCTTCTAAATTTTTTCTTCCATCTACATAAAAAATTCTAGCATTACTGCATACCTTTTCTTCGGTCTCCTTCAGGGGTTTCAACTTGTGACAAATCCCATCCTTTGTCAAGGAATAAGTGTTTGCATGGCCATCATGTATAGCTCGCCTATCGAACTGCCACGGCCTTCCCAACAACATGTGACATGCATCCATGGGGATGATATTACAGAGTACCTCATCATGGTAGCTCCCGATCTTGAACTTTACTAGGCACTGCTCATTGACCAAAACTTTGTGTTCTTTCTGCAACCAGGCAATCCAATATAGATGAGGGTGCCTTTCCCTCTTCAGCTTCAACTTTGAGACCATCTCTTCTGACACCAGATTATCAGTGCTCCCATTGTCAATAATGACATCACAACATTTTCCTTCACACTTGCACCTTGTGTGAAATAGATTCTTCCTTTGTTTTGGTTCCTTTTCCTCAGTCACCATGGCTCTCCTAATCACTAGGGCTTCTCCCCTTTCAACATCATCAGAATGTTCAGATTAGGCCTCCTCATCTACATGCGCAACCCTTCCATGGCCTTCTGGCCTTTTGTCTTCCCTTCCTTGGTGTTGTGGACATTCATAAGCTCGATACCCTTCTTCACCACACTGGAAACACGTTCCTTTGAAACCACCTCTTCCAGATCCTTGTCCATATTTCCCTCATCCTCTATCTCTTTGATCACCACTATTTTGATCATGGGGGTGGTAGAAGTTGTCATTCCTTTGGCTTTGGCTAGAACCCACATCTTCACTTTTCTTTTCATCATCATTTCGGCTTCCTGAAGGTCTTCCACCGCCCCTTCTGTTTTGACCTCCTCATCCTTTTTGCTTGCCATCAAATCTTTTGTTCAACTTCTCTTCCACCTTCAGAGCAAACTAATACACATCCTCAATGGTGGTCATTCTGACTAGGCTTAACTCCTCTTGAATGCTTGGTCATAACCCATTAAGATATAAGGCTACCTTCTCCTTATTGGCCTCTGTATGACCCGTTCTAATGATTATCTTTTGAAAATATTCATTATATTCTTTCACAGATCTACTTCCTTGCTTCAACCCTTGTAATTTCTTCAACAGATCTAACTCGTAGTCCATTGGTATGAACTTCTTCTTTAGTTTCTCTACCATGCTATCCCATCTTGTGATGTTGCCTTTTCCTCTTCGATTTCTTTCTAACTGGACCTCTTTCCACCAAATATTGGCATGGCCCTTCAGCTTCATTTTCACAAACTTAACCCAATCTAGGTCCTCTATTTCCTCATACTCAAAATATTCTTCTAGCTCGTTGATCTAGTCGATCAACTCTTCTGGGTTCAGACTTCCGGAATAACTAGGGACTTCTACTTTGGGTCTTTTCCCAATCTTTGAAATGGCCCTTATTAGCTGCATTTGGTCTTAATCAATTGCTTCTTCTTCCTCTTCTACATCTGAACCTTCTTCCTCTCCTTCATCCTCACTTTCCTCCCTCGGGTTTAACCCTCTTCTCAACTGCTCTTGTAGCGCATCAAACTGTCTCTGGAGGGCTGCCAGTGCATCTCTTCCACCAGGATTTTTGCCGCCTCAACCACCTCTGGCACCACCATGCCTACTAGGCATCACTCTTAGAGGTATCTTTCTTGACCTTGACCCACAACCACAGTCCTAGTGCGAACTGCCTCATGATCGGCGATCTGTCCACAGTCTTAAGAAAACCTGCTTTGATACCACTTGATGAGGGCACAGCTTGAGACACATAAAATAACCCACAAACAAGAGAATAATTTTATTATTCAGAAAATGGAGCTTCTTACATGCAAAGGATCTCAAATCCCCAAGTTCTACAACACATGCAAGTTACAAACATCTACAGAATAACCCTTTCACAATATGCGAGCTTGTCCCCAAAAAGTTACCCAAAAATTAGAAACCCACCCATAAATAGAGCTCCTTGTTAGTTTGGATCCAAAAAAACATTTAAATTTGAGTTTAGGCGGTTTGGCGTCAAAAATTACAACATGAAGTTCAAATTTCAAAAGAGCATTTGCAATTGTATCTTCTAGAAAGTGCGCCAACTTCTTGGGGCCATAACTTTTGATCTGGGACTCTGATTCGTGAACCGTTTGAACCGTTGGAAAGGTCTCGAAGTCAATAACACACTCAAAATAAGCCACACCAATTTTAGAAAGTTTTGGGGCCCTTCTGAGAACTCTAAGTCCCTCAAATCTAACTCAAAAGATTTTCAAGTGCAAATTTGGAAAACTAAAACTGCAATATCTTTCAACCTAGGAACAGAAAATAAAAACTGTAAATTGGGAATTTCATTATGATGAAAAGGGTATCCAAAAAAGTAAAAACATCTAAAAATTGAGAAACTTGAAATTTAACTATTTTTGGGTGATGCAAGATTGCCCTTACACCACTGGATGCTCCTGCATCACAAACTATATTTATTAAGACTACTCTACAAGTGAAGGATAGGATTCTAAGAATCCTGAGATACTAGGAAGTGAGCTTTCCTAATTTTTATCTAGGGCTCCCACTTAGTACAAAGAAACCACCTAATTCCTTTCGGAATGGAAATATTGAGAGAATCTAAAGAAATCTCGCTAGATGGAATGCAATTTTTTTCAATCAAGATGGTAAGCTCCAACTTAGATAAATACTTATCTTCAAAATGTTTTTCTATTATTTATCCCTCTTTAAGATACTATATTTCATCATGAGAAAGATTGAACAAGTCCAAAAGAGCTTTCTCTAGACTAGGACACAAGAAAGATCAAGGATTTATCTCGTCAGCTGGGAGAAAGTGTGCTCCCCAAAACAATTGGGGGGGCTAGGAATTAGAAGATTAAAGACATTCAACAAGGCTTTGCTAACCAAAATGGGTTGGTACATGATTCAAGGAAAGAAAGACTGGACTAGTATTCTTAGTGCCAAATATAACAGGAATGACCATTTGGTAGCTTACTATCCTCCTAAGGCCTACCTAATGGATCTAATTTTTAGAATAATATCCTAAAAATAAGAAATATAATGTAGCAAGGAGCTAGAAGGAAAGTGGGAGATGGGAGATTTATCAGTTTTTGAGATGTGGTGTGGGAAAAGGCCATACTCTATTTACAATGGCCCAATTAACTCCTCTTAAAAAATGCTTTATAATTTTAAATCATACCTCTCTATGGTTATGTTAACTGGTCTGAGGATACTCTTAGATGGAGAAAATTTGAACAAGATTTCCTAGATCTAAGGTTAAGAAGAGGTAGTAATGTATTGCCTCATTCTAAGTTGTTCTGCACTCTTAGCTTACTATTGGGAAACTATTGTTTAGCTATTCAAGGTTGTTTTTGAAATTGGATCTAGAGTGATAATACCTCTAGAGCTTTCTCCTTAAGATATTCTCACATCCACTAAGCCCCATCGTATAATTACTAAGCTACTTTTATGTTCATGAGTGAAAATATTAATAGATGTAAATTGTGACCTTAATATTTATTAGGTAAAAGAAATACTAAAATATGTATTAATATGTTATTGATTTTAAAGGAATGAGTATGTTTTATATTAATGAAATGTGATTAAAGAATATGTATTGCAATGTGAAAATTTTAATGCTTTTTCAATGCAAACGCTTTATGATGCACAAATCAATTTAAAGTGAATGGCTAACTACCTATGCAATGCATTAATTTTGATGCAAGAACATATCGAAGCCCTAAGGTATGTAAGGGGGAGTATCACTCAGGAGAGGAGCTTGGTCTGGTAACCCTTAATGAACCTAACTAAGCATACACACACTCACATCTAGTTTGGTCAAAATGAGTCAAAACCGGTCATGATTTGGTAACTAAACCCTTAGTCGAAGTCTTGGATTAATTGGGAAGTTTTTTTCGTTGTATTTCATTGGTTATGATCATATAAAAAATGTATACGTGCATAATCATATATATATATATTATCTTATACAATTAAATTTATTTAAATATACATATTTAAAGACCAAAGAACGTATTTGTGTGAATATAAATATATATACTAATACATATATTATAACGATAATATAATATATATAATATTAAAAGCATTATATTTGGTATATAGCATGTGATATGCTTTCACAACTCATTGAATATATATAATATGTCACATTAATTTTAACATAACTTATAATATATAACACTATTTATTAAAGGAAACACTTGAAATGTTTTCATAGTGCATAGTTATTGGAATAGTGCATCACATATGATATAGCTCGCATATATATATATATATATATATATTGCATGATCTTTGTAAGGCTATAGAGTCCTTTTTAATGCCTAATAAACTTGGTTGGATTCACTCAATTCAAGGGAATGGTTGAACAATCCACTTGACATTGAAAATACTTTTATTAGATTATCAACCAAGACTAGTAGGCTTATGATGGCACTAACACTGTATGTGCTTTCAAAGACTAGAGGTTACCTAAATTATCCTTGTAAAGGTATTATGCTTGCTGGAAATTCCTAAAAAATGCATAATAGTGATGCTTTGGCTACGGGTACCTATAGCATAGTCTATGAATAAACTGTTGTTAAAAGATAAAATATTGAATTGACTAGAAACTAATAACTAAACCTATTCTACACTCTGGAGTAATATAATTTAATCAATGCAATTATGAACATGAACAAAAATTATGAATAACTTGATATGAAAACATATCCTTTTTTATTCATAATATGAAACCAAAGTTGCACACTTTTGACTAGAGTTGTGAACCAATGAGGCCACAAATGTGGACCTCATCCTGTCATGGATATACAACAACCACTAGGGGCACAAGTCTCATGATCAAACCAAAATAGTGAGGGAGTAGGGTCCCACCAGCCAAGTGAGGGGGTGGGCCCCAAACAATAATGCCTAGTACAATGGTGAGAATGCCAACGAAAGTAGCAACAATGCTATGGGTCAAGTCTGAAGACTTGAACCCTGGTGGCCACAACAATAACACCACCACTCATCCAATGCACCACAGGCTCATGCCCGATATGAAAATCTATCCTAACTAATCATCAAGCAATTATGAAATAACTACTAATAGAAATGAAAACTATAAATGTAATGAAGGGCAGTATTTGAGTGGCCCTTTCTAGGTGACTAATAATATCCTCCTTCATGTTGGATAGACAATTCGTTAACTCTATCTTTGAAACCCTAGTAGATGATTTTCCAATGGTGGATTTCCTCTCTCCCCTTAGCTTCTTAGTGAAGTTCCTAGAGTAATTTTCTAGACCCTGTAGATTTCTTCAAAAGGAAGTTGAAAAACATTTCCTTCTTCGGTAAGATTGAGGGCATCCATGCAGTCCTCATTGATGCCCCTCAAAAATACTAATTTGAGGGATTCTTCAAATATCTTGTTTTGTAGGTTTTCTTCAAAGAGAATTGGGGGTATGTGCAGGATCATCATGGAGAAAATAGGCCCTTAAGTGGCAAAAAATTTAGAAAAATTAGACTTAGGAAAATTCATGTAAAAAGTTGAATAAGTTATCTATATTATTTCAAATTAATGTAAAAAATAGAATCTATAGCAAATTGAATGTAGTTCCTCAACTACTAGGTTTATTTTAAAATAAACTATTTGGTGAAAATTTGAAATTTCAATGGAGTAGTACTTAAATTTCAGGGAAAAAATAAGTAGGTGTATGTCTGACCACCCTAACCACAATAAAATGATAATATTCTTTTATAATATTTTAGATATAAGTAGAGGAATCGTGTCCCAATGTGATGCGTATGTTTTTGTAATTTGTTTCCAAGTAAATAATTAATTATGAATTTTTTATTACAAATTTAAAAATATATAAAACTTGTATGTATAACCAACTTAACTTGGTAAAAATTTCATGAAATTAAATATTTTGTTTTAATCTTATTGTATGCAAAGCATAGAATGTGATGCATGTTTTGGATTCAAAAAATGTGATACTATTTGAAAGCTATAGAGGTCTTTCAATCATCCTATCAATCAAGACTTTACTTGTAATTCAAATAGAAAATGAATAATAATTATTTATTAAATTCAAAGTAAAGCATAATTTATATTGGTGGAAAGATAATAATCTCCTTTAAAAAACCTTTTCGTTTCATCCATTTTTGGCAAAAAAAAATGTTGTCGACCACATACCCTACACATACCAATCATATCGCCACTTTTTGGCCCATGATGATCCTGCACATATCCTTGTAATCTCTCCACATAGTCATCTAATGGCTCATCCTCCTTCCTTTACATTCTAAAAATGCATCTCTCCTCCTATCAGGTCCTCTACAATAGTCTTGGTACATTTCCAAGAATAGTGTTTTCATGGTATCCCAATCTAGAATAACATCCTTTCCTAATCCCATAAACCATCTTAGGGTACAACATCTTTTAGAGTGGCAGGGAAGAGATTGAGCCTATGATCATTAGAGGTATAGTCATAGCTCCTACAAAGGAAATCAAACTCAAATATAAATGTGTATAGATCCTCCATCACCAAACCATAAAAGACTGATAATGTTGAAGGAGGGATATTCTTCAGCACAATAGCCTTTTCTTGGTTGGTTATTGGAACTCAAAAGTCACATGTTCAGGTGGATCATCCACTACATCACCGATGGTACATTATCTCCCCTCTATGGCTGTAGTAGATATTGGTGAAAGGAAAAATCCTTCTTTAGTAGTACCTTCACAGTAATTAATGTAATCATCAATATCTTCTCTAGCTTGCTAACTTATGGAGGAGAGGAACCTTCCAAGTGTGTCTCGTTGCCTTTGCATACAATAGATAAACTTTGTGTAGCAAAAAATCCTACACAATGTTAGTATAATTCTTAGGTATTTTTTGAGATTAAACCTAACAGTCCTAATGCTAAAAAAAGTGTAAATTATAAAAGGGGTATGTGCAGGATTGTGATGGGCCAAAAAGTGGCAATATGATGGGTATTTGTAGGTTATGTGGCTGATGACTTTTTTTTAACCCAAAATTGATTAAATAAAAAGTGTTTTTAAAGGAGATTCTCAGATTTCCACTAATATAAATTATGCTTTACTTTGAATTTAATTAATAATTAGTATTCATTTTCTATTTGAATTACGACTAAAGTCCTGATTGATAGGATGATTGAAAAAAATCTTCAGCTTTCAAACGGTATCACATTTTTGGAATCCAAAACATGCATTGCATTCTATGTTTTGCATACTATACGATTAAAAAAATAAAAAATGAATTTCATGAAGTTTTGACCAAGTTAAGGTGGTCAGACATACGAGTTTTTATCTTTTTAAAAAGTTGTAATAAAAAAATCATAATTAATTATTTACTAGGAAAAAAATTACAAAAAAATATGTATCACATCCGGACATGAGTCATCTACTTATGTATAAAATATTATAAAAAAATATTATGATTTTATTATGGTTAGGGTGGTCGGTGATTTTCACTTGTTATTTTTCCACAAGAATTTAAGTACTATTGCATTGAAATTTCAAATTTTCACCAAGCCATATTTTAATTAAAAAAAAAAAACCTAGTAGTTTAGAAACTACATTCAATTTGCTACAGATTCTATTCCTACATATTTTTGAAATAGTATAGATAACTTATTCAATTTTTTACGTCAAGTTGGCTAACTTTGATTTTTCTAATTTTTTTGCCACTTAAGGGCCTATTTTTTCCATGATGATCCTGCACATACCCAAAGCTTGGAAAAACAAGTCTATGAAGATAGCACCATCCCCAAAAATGATGACAAAAATGTAGAGATATTTCTAATTCCTAATAAACTTGGTGTAAATCACTTAGTTCAAGGGAATAGCTCAACAATCCAATTGACATTTAAAATACTTTTATTATATTATAAACTAAGGATAGTAGGCTTGTGTTGGCACTGGCACTGTATGTGCTTCAAATTTCTAAGGTTACCTAAATTATCTTATTAAAGGTATTATGCTTGATATAAAATCTTAAAAATTCATAACAATGAAAGAATTACAAGTGATGCTTTGGCTATGGGTACCTCGAACATAGTCTGTAATTGAATTGTTGTCAACAAGTAAAATGTTGAACTGACTAGAAACTAATAACTGAACCTATTCTACACTCTGGAGTAAAAAAAAAAGTTAATGAATGCAATTATGAACATGAACAATAATTTTTAATAACTTGATATGAAAATCTATCTTAACTGATCATGTAATTATGAAATAACTACTAACAAAAATGAAAACTATAAATTTCTAGTGAAGAGCACTACTCGAGTGGCCCTTGTTTAGCTGGTTGTCTCCACTAAACTAAACCAAATCTAAATCTTCAAATTCAACTCAACCATATTAACTCAATATCATTCATTTCACACTCTAAAGTATCACATGAAATCTTTCTCAAATATTGTATTCAAGAAAAAAACCCATGTTTGAACAATAAACATGTTTATGTAATAACAACTAAAAATTGGAAAAGTGTTTATAACCAAATCCACAATTGAAAAGAAGAGACTAATCAACTCTCAACCATCACCTATTGACATGCATGAGTGAGTTTATTCAGAACACAACTCTAAACTAAAATCACTAATCACAACTCTCCTAGATACAACACATAATTAAGATATAGTTATCCTATCTATAACTGAAAAGAAATAAGAATCCAAATAGGATTAGAACTCTATAATAATAGAAATGAAATGTGGAACATATGATTAGTTATGCCATAATCCTAATGATAACAATGTTCTCCTTCTTCAATTCCTTTATTTTTGTCATAATGATGCATGATTGTCTTCATCAGATGTCTCCATGTTGTAGTTATTGCATTCAATGTAATCAGGAACTTCCCCTATTTTGTTGTCTAGGAACTCCTTCAGCTACGGGTTACATTTAGTGGAACTATTGTGGGATACGGTGTCTTCTCATGCTACAACCCTGGGTTAGTTCATAAAACACATACACAATACTAACAACCATGATTAAACATAGATATTAGTTATAATTCATACATATTCACATACAAATCAAACAACATCATCAATTCATAACTGCATTTTCATATACTTTATCCAAGTTGAAGGTCTTCATAATGGACATAAAAGATGGCATAGTATACGAATAATTTTCTTGGGAATTTCTTCCAAGAATCATAAAGATAACAAAAACTATATAATAAATGAGCTCATCAAAGATAACAACCTTTAACAAAAGAAAACAATGATATAAGTATAGGCCATGCATAAAAGAGGGTTTGAATGAGCATGCAAATGGGAAAAATGCCATGCACAAACTATGCAATTTATTAGGAAAATAAAGTGAAACAACTAACAAGAATAAATTAAAGGCTTAATGAAGTGCATATATCAGCACACATAAAGTGCATAATAATGGGTTTAAAGAGCCACACATAGCCTATCATATGGTAGCGCTTAAAGTGTAAGATGAACAATGTATTGAATTAGTCTTAAATTGTGGCACCATATGATGCTTGACATGATAGTCATATATGTCATGCCATTGAGAGAATGGTGAACTCAATAAAGCCATACGATAAGTGTGAGAATAAGTCAATTGAATAGATGGCTAAGATAAGTCAATTTGTTAAACCTATAACCTTGCATTTCTGAGTGAATAACCCAATGTCCAATGGAGGAGGCAGTTGGTAAGTATTTTCCTTGAGTCATTATTTTTGAGTTTTCCACCTTTCTTTTAACTTGTTGATTTGATCGTTTTTCTTGAGAAGTGGCATGTTTATGAGCTTTTTTTTGGCTAGAAGTTTCTCAAGTTTTTATATAAATAGAGGAGCTTCCCCCATCTTATGGTATGCATTATGCATTCTTTTTTCTATTTTTTTGAGTTGCTATTTTGTTGCTTACTTGAGTTTTTAGTGTATGAGAGAGAGTTTGAGAGTTTTGGAGAGAGTAAGAGAGAGAGTTGAAAAGTTGCAAGTATTGAGAGCTTTTCAAGTGAGGATATAAGTTGGAGTTAGGATGATTATTGAAAGTGTTGCAAGAAAGTTTTGTGAAGGCTAAGCTAGGAATCCAAATTGTTCACTGGGAGCTTTGTAAATATGAGCATGTTGATCTCTACTCCATTATGCATTTTATTCTTTTGAAAAGATTATATGACTTTTTTGTCTTGTTGGAAACTAAGTTTAGTTGTTTTAATGTGAATTTGGTTTATCTTTATCTTTGGATAAGCTTGAAATATTCTTGATCAGTCTAGTTGATAGTAAACCATGTTTTAGTGATATATGCATATACTCTATATATTGGATTATGAGTGTTTAAGTTGTTAGCTTATAATGTTGTGTAAACCTTATGGATAATGAGGTTAGTAATACAATGGGAATGATAGATGATGGATATATATCATTAATATATTAGGATGTTATCTAAACCTTGTTGTTAATCTATACTTGATTACTTAAATCTCCTTGAAAGTAGGAAGTGAGTCTTATCCCTAGTGTTAGGGTACAAACTTAATGGATATATTGTTACTCAACAATAGGGTTGATATATTGTATTTTATGAATATGTTATTTTCTTATATTGATTAAGAACCTATTCTTATTCATGGAATTTAAGAGATAGACTTAGGCTCCGACAATCCATAGCCTTATTGAGAAGATATCTTGTAGTTGTAGAAGCACAAATCCTTCTCAAGTTAATTTCCTCCAAATTATATTCAAATATAGGGAATAATGTAAACATTTGAATAGTTGAGTTATTTCAAATTAATTTTTTATGATTGATTCATGATCACTTGATTGTTACTTTACTTTTGATGGAAACCCTAGGTTGAAAATAACCTATTTGGTAGGGTTTTTATTTGATCATTTCTTGAGGAAAATAGTATCAACTTATTATTGAGTTTATGATTTTGTATGGATTCATATATTGAAATATTTTCTTTTGATTGAGTTCATTTATTCTTGAGATCATGCTTTTTAACTAAGGTCATTTATTGATGAGATTATACTTTTGATGAGAATCATTTATTGTTGAGATATACTCTTGAATGGAGTCAATTATTGTTGAGATTGTACTTTTGAAATATATTCATTTAATGATTTTGATATTATGAATACTATATGGTTAATATATGGGAAAGGGTGAAGCCTAGTTAGTCAAGATGTTATGGCATTACTTTTTAACATGAGCTATTAATAGGTTATTTGTAGGGTTAAGTTTACTCCATGGAAAAATGGGATAGCCTATACATAAGATATGAATGGTCAATACAAATAGAGCTAGGAAGGTAGGTGAGCATGTGACGTCTACTCAACACCAAGCTCAAGGAAGGTCATCATTATCATGAGGTTACCAAACCATTCTTTTCATTGAAGGGAGGGCCATCTTACTGGTTAGGTAGATGTGTGGCTGACCATAATTAGTCCATGGTTGGTGGAAAAGTGCTTGAGTGATGCTTCTTCTTATCAATAGGTGAACAAGATTTGAGGGCGAGAACCTAGACCATTCATATAGCTAGTGCTAGTAAGCTCATCAAAGCTATGTAGGTATTCATGTATCCATTTCAATAGAAGATTGTAAAAGCAAAAATGTTATCATGAAATTATGTAATATGAAATAAATACATTGGAAATTTGTAATACTTTGTTGTAATGCAATGGTAAAGTTAATGATGTTTATTTCAAATGTGCATATTATTCTTATTTATGAAAATAAAAATTTTATTGCTAAGTGTTGGCATCATAGTTTATTTACTTGAGGTTAAAAAATTAGTAAATTTATTGGGTAGAACAATAGACATGTTATATATGGTATAAGAGCTACCAGGTTCAGCTCTATAGCCTATTATCCCATTACATAAGTATAACGTAAACCCTATCAAAAGAAAATGATTGATAAGATCTTATTCTAGGATGGAAAGGGGAAAAGAACAAAGGTAGTTAATCATTCTAAAAACTTGTCTAAATTTGGGACTAGAAAAGAGTCATCCCTAGAGTTGGAAAATCCTAAACCAACAACTCATTAAGAGATACCTTTGGATTGTGGAAGATTATGAAATTAGGTTTTATATGAAGGTTATGGGAATTACCAATTGGTAAATTCATCTTAAAAAGTTGTTAAATAACTCTATGGGGTTGGAAGAATTGAAGTAATCCCCATTATTAATAGCAAGTTGTAGATGCGAAGAGTCAACGATTTTGGATTAAGGATAATATGAAGCTATTTAAGTATGATTTATAAAAAATAACTAATTGTTAGCATAGATTGGAAACTTCAATAGAAGTACAAAGTCAACATTTTGTGAACCAAAATCAACTAGAGAGGTATCCAAGAGGCTGTATAACTCTTGACAGACCTGATTTAATAGAAGGTTAAAATATTGCAATGATAATCAAAGTCAAGAGAAATTTGATACCTTAGAATGAATGTTAGAGACCATAATGGTTAGGAAAAGAAGAAACCTACAAATAATACAAGCCAACATGATTCCACCAACCAAAATAGGAAAGGTTAATTTAGAGATTCTAATTGAAAAGTGGGAAAGAAGAAAAACAACCTTGGTATGTTTGAAGCTATGAGAAAGTGGAATTACCAAGATTGGTAAAAAATCACTGAGAGATGATTGCAAGTTTGAAACTTGAAAAGTAAATGGGACTAGTTTGGAAAATGATTGATTAGTACATAGTTTGGTAGCAGTGCAGATTGAACTTACCAACTTTTCAATGAAAGTAAACTTATGTTTAGATGTTCCAAAAGGAAAATTGGATATGGAGGGAAAATTTGGGTCAAATCAGAAGAAAATTTTGGAAACAACTCACAAAGGTGAGGACATGATTGAAATATGGATCCTTAGGCAAGCTCATTAACAACAAATGGGGCTTTATGAATACAAGATATTCTTCTAATATGGTTAAAATATTATTAGAATACATGGAAAATAGAATTGGAATGAAACACTAGAGTACCTCTTAGCTTGTAAAGTTGTTAATTATTCATTAGATCTTGTTATGGTGGATCCAACTATTGATTATGAGAGATTAGAAGGTGATGATGAATCCAATTTTGGAAATGAAAAAGTATAATCAAGGCTTACCATGGAGGGTAAGAAAGGAAAGTAATAGTCAATCACCTATTAAAATCCAACAACAAGGAATGTTAAATCAATTCAACCAATTTGGAGAGAGAGGATGATTGTTAAGAGTTGAACTTTGAGATGATTTAATGTCTTGGAAACACTAAGAGGGGAAGAAGGAGAGTAGTTAGACTTAGATAAAGTACCCCATAAAACAAATTTTATTGATGTATTTTCAATCTGGAAGAAATTTTTACTTCTCCAAAAGACTTGATTTAAATACCTACAATCAAAGTCTTATACTCCATGACCACATAGGTATAATGAATGGAATTTTTAATTGAGAGGCATTGGAAAGGTCAAAATATTTTGACTATTAAGAGAAATATTTTTGACACAATTTTATTCATATAGTTTTGGAAGATCAATTCGATATTATAAGTAATGTTTGAAAGAGGTAGATGAAATACTTGATCATGAAAGGCAAGATTATCACCTATGCAATAGAAAAAGGAAGATTTATATACTCATGGTGTTGAGTTATCAAGGAATGTGCATACTTGGTAACTAGGGATGTAATAATTGTTGACATATTTTGGAAGATAATATCATACCAACATGATTTAATGAGAAATTTTATTTAACCAACATAAAAATGCTCATCGAAAGAGATAGATTGAGCTGAAAATCATATCACAACTTTGGAAATGATCAAATGATTAAATAAATCCAAGATATGGGCATCCTAAGATGGAGTTTTATCTCCACAAAATATATAATCATTATACTTGAGAATCAAATGTGGCATAAGTCTATCGAAGAGGTTCCACTTAGTTGAAATGGACTATTATGAGTCAGAGGAAGAATCTAAGTATCAATTTCTTGGAATATTAAGGAACGAAATGAGGTAATTTACAAAACACTTGAATGAAAAAATCATTAGACTAATGGGAAACCACTATAAACTGGAAGGAAACAGTGTAAGATGTTGCAAGGTATGTAGCAAGTTATTGTCCATTATGTCATGGGATGAAGACATGGTGTCATCATTGACAGGATTTGTATACTCTCATGAAATTACAAAGAGGAATTGGTGGATCATTGGAATAGTTTTGGTCTTTCTATGTCAATGGAACTAGAATAATGTGATGGTGAATGGACTCACCAAGGAAACCAATTATTATTGGAGAAATTTATTTATAGGATTAACTTTCATTGGAAAGGTTTTCAAAATGGAATAATAGATCAAAAAGGATCAAGGAAACTTTGTTGATACAAAGCTCAAATTAAGAAGCAATATTAATAAGCTAAAGGTAAATGTTGATTTTAATGATGGATGGTCACATCTTTTAAGTTGTTTGATTATGTAAAGACCAAAGGAAAGGATAAAACCCATAGTGTAGCACGCAATACACTGACATTCCTTTCCCATTTAGATTACACTAAGGATAATTGTGTGTTAGCCAATGTGAACGAGTTTTTTCAATCATTGTAGTATATATTTTATGTGGTATACAGTTACTATTGTACTTATGATACACATGAGTTAATGTAAATGATGATGTATAGTCCTTTGAAGAGGAGGTATGTGTGAAGTACACAAGATCTCTCCATATGTTAGGAAAGCCACTTCATGCAAGGTCCAAGAAGGATGAGATTGCAAGTAGTGGTGCTATGAGGAAAAATTAGTTGGTTATTTACCTATATCTTATATGGTGTGAAAATTGAAAAAAAAAACCATTTTTTACTATTTTTTTAGTACTTAAAATCATCAAGGATGATGATTCACAAGGGAGGAAGTATGTTACACCTCACCTCACACTTACTAAGCTACTTTTACCTTCATGAGTGAAAATGTTTTTTGATGTAAATTGTGAACTTAATATGTTTATTAGGTAAAAGAAAAAATAAAATATGCATTAAGATGTTATTGATTTTAAAGGAATGATTATGTTTTATATTGATGAAATGTGATGGAAGAATATGTATTGTAATGTGAATATTTTAATTCTTTTTGCTGCAAATTGATTTAATGTGAATTTCTAACTACCTATGCAATATATTAAGCAGGATGTAAGAACATATTCAAGTCCTCAAGTACACAAGGGGGAGTATCACTCAAGAGAAGAGCTTCATCAGGTAACCTTTAATGAGCCTATCTAAGCATACACACACTCACATCTAGTTTGGTCAAGATGAGTCAAATTTAGTCAGGATTTGGTAAATAAAGCTTAGTCGAAGTCTCGCATTAATTGGGGAATTTTTTTGGTTATCATTGATTGGTTATGATTTCACTCTTTATTTCCAAGATTGGTTCTTTGGTTGAATTATGTGTCGAGATCTTTATTTTTAGTTTGAGTTCTTCTTCATGCATTTACTAAACAATGATTATATAAATAGAATAAATAAATATATATATATATATATGCACATGTGTGTTGTGAAAATGGTAACCCATGCATGGGTACATCATATGCAAAGGGATATCAAATGGACATATATCACATGTACATATATATATGTATGTATGCATTCGATATATATATTTATTGATTGGTGAGAATGTAACTATACATATATTATTTATATATGTATACATATGAACATATGTATGTATAATCATATATATATGAATATATATTATCTTATATGAATTTATATACATATTTAAACACCAAAGAATGTATTTGTTTGAATATAAATATATATACTAATATATATAATAACAATGATATTATAATATATATATATTTATATGTATTGTAGACTAAGGATTATCATTGAGGATTATCAGTATGGGTTGATTATGCTTGATCTAGAATGAAGAATCAAAGCATATTCATGCCACTAATACTCAATCTTCAAACAAGATCATTCAAATTAAAGATCAACTAAACATTTATTGAAATGAAGCATTCTAAATATATATAAAAACATTGAAATGTGTATTCTACCCCATTTGAAACTTATCTTATTTTGGAATTAGTGTTGTGTTGATTTGGAACAACAATCCTTTCCCAATCTCATGATTAGTGAGCCTGTTTCAATTGATTCTATTGAAGAGAATTGATGAAACCATTGTGATAAATTCATGAAAACATTATTTATGCTAAATTGAACATGATGCAAGCTAAATTAGTTCATGATTTTATGCTAAAATTGATCTAAATATGCAATTGCTAAGTCAATCTAAGATATTTATAAGCTAAAAGATTCAAACCATGATTTATAAACAAGTTAAGATGAATACATTCCAGCCATTAATAGATTTTTTAAGCTATTATGCAACTAAAAATGAATTAAAATTATGCTAAATGTCAGGAAAATATGAGTGTCAATGTGAGTGTGAGTGAATTCAACAACCTAAGTTTGAAATTGAAAGATGGATCCATTTATCTCCAAATAGTGTTTTATTTATAGGTGAACCAAATATTTTTATGGGATAGGGAACTCTCTTACACTTGTAGGGTTTTGCACCTAAAAGGAGAGAGGAATCCCAAAAAAAACTTGATGGCTCACTCAAGAATATGACCTTGAGATTCCAATGAAAATATTATTTAAATATTTCTAAGGGGAATGTCCTAAATGCAAAGAACTAATAAAAGATATTGATTATTAATGCAAAACTAAGGAAATGCAAATTGTTTGAAAACACACTGTGATATGCAAAATGAACTAAAAATGGAAGTAAACTGTAACATAAATTAATGAGATTGAAGACATGTACCTGGAAACTAGAAATTGATGGAGAGGAGCTTTGGAATACTATAGAAAGCATTGTTGAAGCCAACTGGGACACTTATTCCAAGCTGGGTGACTTTAGTCTGCCTTTGAAATTATGTCGAATAGCCTGCACAAAAAGTATTCCAAACTGAAAACCACTTTTCAACCCTACCAATCACTAATTTACTTCAATAGTGATACCACTTCGGTTTTAAACCAAATGCAATTTGTGGTTCTACCCGATTATGTTCTGATAGGTTTTGGATTTGCACCGCAACGTAACTGAGGGTGTTCTCTGCTTCTTTTTATGACACCACTTTGAATGACTTAAAATGGCGATAACTACACCTGTTTTGACAAACTTGCAGGCCAAGACTTGCAAAAGCAGCTAAGGCAAAGAGGGAAAAGCAGTTATAAGCAGTGAATAGGGGTTTTCCTGTCAACCTCGTTTGCACTAGACCTTGAAATGAAACAAAGCCGAAAAGATATTGATTAATGAACATGCAATGCCACAACTCACCAAACCTTTCCATAGAAATCAAAGATAAAGCCCATCATGCGCTGAAATGCCTAGAATGCTGGAAGTGAAGATGGAATTTTGAGGAATGAATGGCGAATTGCGGGTCGAATTAAATGTCGATTGGGAAAACCCTATATCACTTGATTATGCAAAAATTTCCCAAAATATCATAATTACAGGATGACCTCAAGGTTTAGAAAAAATACATCCAAATTCAGAATTAAAGACTTGATTTTGAGCCTGGCGGACTGACCCACCTAGAAAAGGCGATTTATCCCACTCTAGGGACTTGCTGGTGTCAGCACCAAAGGGTAAATGATGTTTAATGGATTATTCTAAAAATATGCCCGGCGGCACTGGCGGTGAGTAATGGCTACTATAAACATGTTAGGTAAATAAACTATTGATGAGCGCCCAGCACCGAGTGTAATTTGCTACAAATAATTTCTTTACAACACTTTGAAATAAGGCTTGGTAAGTGATAAAAAAGAGGTTATTTAGGTGAATTATAGTAAAAGGTCCTAGAAAAGCATGAAAGTGGGTTACAACACTTCACAACACTTTTACAAGGCATCATAAAGTTCTTATTGATTCGCAAGGGTCCAAGACCTAATGTGAATGTGTTGACCACATTACAACATTGAATCAAGGAAAAACTAGGCCAACATCCATAAGAAAGACCCAAATGAGCGTGCAAATGTCCAAAGAAACATTTTTATATGCTACATTTAGCCACCACTTTAGTGAGAGGATGAACTTGCTTCAAACTCACACTAAAATAGCCAAACATGCACATCAAGAGGGATCCAAATGCACCCATACTAGCAAGATGAGACAAAAATGATCAAGAGGGGTGATCAAGCCCCTAGGATTAAGATCCCATGGAAAACCAAACATTAGCATAAAGGAACACACATGAAAATGATGTAAAAGAATGAAAGGGAGAGAAGGAGAAGGAAAAAGAGATATGAATCAAGATTTGATCATTTTTCCATTCCCTTGTGGATCAAATCTAGGTTGTTTTTCTAGAAAATGAATACTCACTTTGAGGAAATGGAACTAATGGTTGTTCACCAAGTGAGAAGTCATAAAATGTGAGAAACATACACTCATGGTTGGTATGCTCTCACACACATGTAGGTGGCTATGGGGAAATTCATGCCTCGGAATGGACTTCCAACTCAAGCATACCGAATTTATACATCCTGGTAACTTTAATAAGGAACCACAAAAGAAAATGACTTTTCGAGCTTCAAGGAGAAAGTGTATTCTGATGTTGAATATGGAAGAAGACATGCACCATAGGCACAGTGTTGTGAATTATGTTATCATATAAAATGAAAAGCAATACAGTGGATAAACTAAAGATTTTTCTGTTCATGTGAGGTATTTAACTTAGAATAGCGCCTGAGAGAAGGATATTAGAAATGGTAAACTTAGGGATGCAATGTGTCACATCAGTCTACCAAGAGGAATGGGGTTATGTTAAGATAGATCATGTCGGCAATAAACTATACCCAATGCACCCACAAAAGGACAACGACTACAGTAGTAGTTAACAAATAAGGCACTAAGAACCAAGAAAGGAAAAAATGTAGAAGAATACTGCCACGTATTTTCCCCACTTTTAAAGGGAATACCATCGTGAGAAATTACGGAAGTGGCAAATTGAAAACTAAAAATGTGAAGAAAGACATTGAGAGCCAACTTCAAAACCTAGTCAAGTCATATGTTTCTATGGGCATGTACTAAAGAAACAGAAAGGGATTGCTCAAATGAAAATACTAAACAGTCTATGGATTTGAGGATTTTTTTACAATAAGAGCCAGAGCCCAAATTTTCATCATCCCCAAATACATAGAAACGAAGAGTGAAAAAGAGCTAAAGCAAGAAAGAAACCAACAATAACATGAAGATATAGGGTAGTCCTAATGCTTTGGTTTTATCCTAAAAGGAAACACAAGCATAACAAGAAAAGAAAAGGTGAAAGAAAAGAAGCTATTTTGGGTTAATATGAAGGAGGCATAACTGGCGTATCAACATCATCCCCTAAAAGGAAAACACAAGAAAAAGAAACAAAATCTTAATAAGGAAGTACATGAGTTCGAAGGTTCAGTCATCTCAAAAGGAAAACACAGAAAAGACAAAAGAAAAAAGAGAAATGGGGTTTATACAGAGAGAAACAGGCACAAATAGAGGAATGTCAAGAGAATAAACATTACAGGGGAGAAAATTATTCACATCCAAACACATAAAAGAAAAAGAAAATGCAAAAGATGAGTAAGGAAAATGTGATTCAACCATCAAGCAAGTCATTCACCTCCCAATCTTAGTTGGTATAAGCAAAAGGTGAATAACATAGATAAGGGACAACAAAAAGCTGCATTACTAAGACAAGGCTAGCAGCTTCTTGCCCCCAGTGGGCACAATGCAAGAATGAGCCAAGGTAGGTGATGGGGAAGGTCATGTAATAGTGAGATGGGAATGTTCTACAGCTATGACATGACAAGGAGTGGGAGAGTGTTTTATCGAATTATTGGATAACAATTAGCACCATCAAAATGAGACTTGTTCAGTATTTCTTTCACACTCATCACTTCTATGTCCAAGAACATGATGATATGCACAATGTGGAATGTTATCATCTTTAGGATACATCACCAACCTTTTCATAGGTGGTAATAGTATGAGTCCTTTATTTAAAATTATTTACAATTTCCTTTCACATTCAGGTGGTGGACAGAGAGGAAACTTTAGTTTTTGTAACTTGTAAGGTATTTTTCATTTGCTAGATTCACCCTCTTCTCAAATTGAAGGAGGAGAACCCAAAGTGATCCTCTCATCCTTGTCATTGTTATCAGTCAAGGGTTGCTCTCTAGGGTGCACATTTAGATCAGGAGGGGAATCAAAGATCACCATTGCATCATCATGGAGCCTCAGATATTCTTTAGGAGGATTGTTGTTCTAATGGGGATCTTGATATACTAACCCTGTTGTGTTTTTCTCTAAGAGTTGATGAATGTCATGTTCAGTTGTTGTGTCACATCCTTATTTTCTCAAAATGGTAAAACCTTTACCATAGGTTTCTTCAAGGTTTATTGGATTATTTATGACTTTTCTATCATAAAATGGTTGGGTGGTTGTTTTTTTAGAAGAACTAGGTTCACCTTGTGTAGGGAACTTGGGTTCTTTTTTTTTTTCAGGATGTAAATAACCAAACATATCAGGAGGTGGTACTGTAGGAAGATCTTGGTGTTTCACGGATGGTTAAAAGGATGAAATATCATGAGGAGTACATGCATTAGGAGTTGATTGAGCATGGGTGAGTTCAATGTCATTAGGATTAGTTCCAAAGGTACAACTTGACATGTCAACTAAGGATTTTAATGACATCCAAAGCTTATTAAAACACATATCCATGATGCAAATGAATGAAAGAAAACTTAGTGCAAGAAATTGAATAAAATAGAAAAGCTATAAAAAGTAACATAAATGTAATAACAAAAAATAGAAATGCAAAGAATGAATTGGAAATGACAGAAATTGAAGTGCAAAATGTGCAACTAGACTAAGTTGTCCAGGGAGTGATTTTTTTTTTTAAATTTTCAAAAAATTTGAAGTGGTTTTTATGCATTTTAGATTTTTAGATACAAATATAATAGGAATATGTAGAATTTTGTTGATTTTTAATGAAATTAAATGCAAAAATGTAAAAATGCAAGCTATATGATCTTTTCACTAATGCAAAATTTAAAACCCTAGAATACAATTTAAATAATGTACAATGCAATGCAATGTTAATGTAAGATATTTCTAGGATGTAAATGTACTTAAAATCATAAATATGATGTTCAAAATGTAGGTTCACCAAAATGAACCAAAGATTTTTTAGGGGGATAGCGGACTCTCTTACACTTCTAGGGTTTTGCACCTAAAATGAGAGAGGAATCCCAAAAAAACTTGATTGCTCACTCAAGAATATACCCTTGAGATTCCATTGCAAAGATGATTGAAATTTGTTTAATGGGAATGTCCTAAATGTAAAGAATTGATAAAAGAGATTGATTATTAATGCAAAATGAAGGAAATGCAAATTGTTTGAAAACACATTGTGACATGAAAAATGAACTAAAAATGCAAGTAAACAATGACAGAAATTAATGAGATTGAAGAGGTGCACCTATAAATTAGAAAGTGAAGGAGATGAGCTCTTGAACCCTATATAAATCATTGCTCAAGCCAACAAGGACACTTACGCTAAGTTGGGTGACTTAGTCATGTTTTAGGAAAATTCTATCATAATAGGTTTTAGACAAAAGGGTACTTAGAACTATAGAAACCACTTTTCAAGCCTAACAATAGGACTAATTTGGCACTAATGGTGACTTAGTCCACTTCCAAATTTTGGGAAATTCAAAGGTGCAATCTGTAGCTCCCGGTATGTACTTTTGTTCTTGATAGGTTTCTAGATCTAAAACTGAAGAATCTAACCTGTAGGTGTTCTCCAAGCTTCTTTTATGGCTTTGACCACTTTGAATGACTTTGAAATTTTTTTGAAAACTTTTCACACCTTGCTCTTTGAAAAATTTGCACACAAGACCTGTAAGACATATGCAAAGAGGGGAAAATGTGTTAAGGGTTAGTGAATAGGGGTTTACCTTGGTCAAACCCTGGTTTGATAATTAAACCCTTGAAAATGAAATGAAAATAAAAGATATTGATGAATTGAAACCATGCAATGCGACAACTCACCAAACCCTTGAAGTAGAAATCTAAAGATATGCAAGTAGGAGCTCTAATGGATGTATGCTTGAAAATGCCTAGAATGCTAAAGTGAATGATGGAATGCTTGAGTGAATGAATTAATTAATTGGTGAATGAATTGGTAGTGAAATGAGATGTAAAGCCCTATATTTATACTTGATGATGCAAAATTTCCCAAAAATACCACATCATAGGCCAACCTCAAGGCTTAGAAAATAATGTCTCACCAGAATTTTGAAATAATTTTGATTTTTGAGCCAAGTGGGACTAATTCGCCCCTAGTGGGTGACTTGGTCCCACTTAGCCATTTTAAGTGGGTGTCAAAAATTAAGGTGTATTAAATGATGTTTAATGAGATTATTCTCAGAAATACGCTTAATTAAGGCCTATAAGTGTATAATGGGGCCATTTAAACATAAGAAAGAGTCAAATTATTGATGACAAACCTAGAAAAGCATAAATTTTTGTTACAAAAATTTACAACACTTTTAAACAAGGCTTGGTAAGTGATAAAAAGAAGTTATTTAGGTGAATTATATTAAAAGGTTTCTAGAAAAGCGTGAAAGTGGGTTACAACACATTTACAAGGCATCATAAAGTTCTTATTAATTCACAAGGGTACAAGACCTAATGTGAATGTGTTGACCACATTATAATATTAAATCAAGAAAAAACTAGGCCAACATCCATAAGAAAGACCCAAATGAGTGTGAAAATGGCCAAAGATACATTTTTCCATGCTACAATAGGAAAGGAAATGATAAATGGAGGGTTGAGATCAAAAAGATCTATCAACAATCAAGGATGAAGAAAAGAAGCATGGATCGTGGATTCTCATCAATGGGTGAGAATACAAGATGAGATTTAATCAAGGGCTAACACTTGTTCCAAACAAACACACTTTGGACCTGCACACATAGTTCACAAGGTAACTTGTTGAATAGGTCACAAGTTTAGCTTGTTCAAGAAGCTAAGTGAGATGATTGGAGGAGAGAGAATATTCTTTGGAATATTCTCATGGGTGAGGATAAAGATATTTTGAAAATTAAAAGAAAGTTTTAGTTGTGCAAAAAATGGGATAAGGAATATTCCATGGGAATATTCCCTTTTTGGAGGAAAATTAGATTAATTGTTAATTAAACAAGGTATAATCATACAATTAGGGGATTTAGAAGAATTAAAATAATATTCATTAAATTAAATGATTTAATGAAAGGGGAAAGGTGAAATGACATTTAATTAAATAACTTAGGTTTATTTAATTAAATAAGATGACTTAGGGAATTAAATTACATAGTATGATATATTTAATTTAATGAATGTCGCCAAAAGGAGAAGATAAACAACCGAATAAAATGTAAGTGTTAGTTAAATGAAAATGAGCAATTTAATTAACAGCCATAGTTATTTAATTCAAGCAAAAACAGGATCTAGATTTGAGGATAAATGAAGATCTGATTCGAAAGATACCATTTTTAGTGTCGCTTTTGGCGAGGTACCATCATACCGTTATCATGCCTTCGGATTGAAAACTATTGATTAAATCAAAAATCAAAAACGACTTGCGGATGCCCCAATGAAAGGATAAAGTTGATTTTACCCCAGAAACTAGGTGAAACCTGAATTTTGGGTTGATTTCTCGACAAAGGTTAAAAGTTGCCCAGGGGTCCAAAAAGGTCCTGGGATGCAAGAATTATGCCAAAAACAAAAAAACAATGCAAAATAATGTTTCAATTGGAAAATTTGGTGAAAATGATGATAAACCCTAGCTTGAAGGTTAAATTAGGGCAAAAACCCTAATTTTCTTGCATATATAAGCAAAGAAGGGTCACTTTCAATTCATTTGTGCATTCATACCTTACAGATTCTTGTTGTTTTGAGCTTTAACCCTCTAAAAAAATGGCATGATGAAAGCTCTCTAGACATATTTTTGACCGAGTTCAAGAGTATTAGTGAATTCCAAGCTCAGGACCACTGGTATGTATCTCCAAACTTGATTTGAAATTTGAATTTTTGATGCATTTATTGCACTTTAAGTTTAAACTTTGGCAGAATTGCTATATAGCAATGCCCATTTGAGAATCTATGATGCTAAAATGAATTATAGTGATGCATATTTATATAGTGATGCACTTCACTATTTAAAATTAGGGTTTCTAATTTTAAATTGTGATGCATGCTTAGATAGAGACACAATTCCCAATTTGAAAATTAGGGTTATGGTTTCCAAAGTTTAAATCTTGATGCATATGTCCATGGTGATGCAATTTTTGATTGTCAATTTGAAATGCCTTCAGGCATTACAATTTGGAATTTAAATATAGCAAAGCTATTATAAATAGTGACTCTATTGTGATTTTTGAGCCAAAAATTCCAAATCGAGTAATTTTTTTGTGATTTTGACATCATGTGCTTTGTGAGTGTAGGAGGTCATTCCACCATTGATTTCTATTGGAAAATGTTCCTCAACTTGCTGGCTTGAACCTCTGTTAAAGACTTGGTATTTTTTCCTTGCATTTGGTCTTCATTGTTGACCTGTCGCCCAAAACTTGAAACTTGAAACCTAAGTCATGGGGTTCTAAAATTTTGTAACCAGGAGATATCATCTGGGTCATGGGATCACTATTTTCTCTAACCTTGTAACCCTATCATAGAGTTTGGAAGTTTCTTAACTTCCCAACTAGCTGATCTTCTTTGTTTTCTCAGTGATTGGGAATTCTCTAACCATTGTAAGAAGTTATAAAGTTCAAGTTTTCCCCAACTGGGTGACACTGTTATTGGCTTGTCATGGAGTTCAAGAAAATCCTAACCACCAGTTGGAGGTTGTGAAGTTAAAGTTTTTACCAACAAGGCGATCTTCTTTGTTGTTGCGGCATCTTGGAGTTTCCTAACCAATGGGGGAGGTTGTAAAGTTTATGGTTTCTCCAACTGGGTGACAAGCTGATGGATGGTGGGACTGGTCTACATGGATGGCGATGTTAGTTGTACAACAATGACATGGATGCTATGTATATGGTGGGGACCACAAGGAATGACTGACAATTTGGTGCGATCTAGTCAAAGGAAATTGATGAATGATTTATCAACATGTGGCATGATTTCATTTGTTGATTTTACATTGCTATTGTAAATCAACAATCATTGGCTGAAAGCTATTTTTCTCTAAGCGATAAGTTTGAATTTATTGCATGATCTAACTTGGGGGTTGATAGAGTGCGAATATGGTAATACTCTCTATAACAGAAATTTAATGATGGGCAACTCGATGCTTGTTGCATGGTGGTGCATCTAACCCAAGACAAAGGAAGCTTTTCAGTGAAGGAACAAAAAAGTAAGTGAAAGCCTAATGGTTTTTAGCAGTAGAGAGAATTCATTGTATGTTGTATGAGCATTGTAACAATGAGTGAGATGAACTATATTTCTATGACTGGAGGTCGACCAAGGTGATGGTGTTGTGAGTTAACATATGAGAGTGAAGTCTATAACTCTGTATGTAATTTATTTACAATCATACAAAGTGACTTTACT
>VDFB02047397.1:56924055-56944678 GCA_007258455.2 Sequoia sempervirens
CAGGGCATGCTTTCAAAGTTCATCTAGAGCATTGAGCTACATGATTCTGTCCTTTTGTGCATTAGTTAAATCCATGTCCAGCTCCAGTGCTGTCCGGAGAGTCTTATGTTCAAATTCTATGGGCATCACAGTTGTTTTACCATACACCATTTCAAAAGGTGTAAATCCTGTAGCAGTCTTCTAGGTAGTACGGTAGGCCCATATAGCTTCAGGTAACCTAGCGGCCCAGTCCTTCTTATGCAAATCTATAGTTTTAGTCAAAATGGCCTCTATGTACCTATTGGTGACCTCAACCTGGCCATTGGCCTGGGGGTGATAAGGAGTTGATTTCCTATGCCGTATATTGTATTGATTGACTAAAGCTGTGATAAGTGTAGAAGTAAATTGTGCTCCTTGATCTGTCACTATCTCCCTAGGAACACCAAACCTAGTAAATATTTCCTCATATAGGAATTCAACCACTTTATTATCCCTAGCATGTTTCATAGGTTTAGCTTTTACCCATTTTGTGACATAATCTGTGCACACAAGAATATAGGACTTACCATTGGAAGGTGGGTCAATTGGTCCTACAAAATCCAGTCCCCATTTGTCAAATGGTGTAACTACAATTTGTGGAAATAGAGGCATTTCATCAGAGCGAGTTGGTCTTTCCATCCTTTGGCATCTGTCACATCTCCTTGTATACTTGGCTGCCTCTCTATGTAAGGTTGGCCAATAGTAACCAGTATTTAAAATTTTCATTAATGTCCTTTTGGCAGCAAAATGTTTGCCACACGACTCATCATGGCTGGCATGCAGTATATCATGAGTGTCCTCCTCTGGTACACATCTCCTCATAACGTGATATGGCCCTGTATAAAACATGCAATTAGCAATCCAATAAAAGTTAAACTTTTCTCTACCAATAATTTTTTTTCCTTAGGAGAGAATTGAGGAGGAGTTCTTCCTGTTGCCAGATAATTTGCTATATCAGCATACCATGGATGAATAACCTTGATTTCGAATAGGTGCTCATCAGGAAAGGAGTCTTCAATGAGTGCAGAGTCATCTTGCCTTTGAATTCTAGAAAGGAAATCAGCAACTACATTGGCTTTACCTGGCTTGTCCACAATTGTAATGTCAAATTTCTGCATCAGCAATAACCATCTTGTCAGTCTCCCAGATATTGAGCTTTTGTTCATTAGATACCAGATTGCTGCATGATCAGTGTGGACAAATATCTGATAACCAGTGATATAATGCCTAAATTTATTAAGGGCGTAGATGATTGCCAACATTTTTTTTCTGTAATAGTGTATTTGAATTCAGCCCCTTGCATATTTTTGCTTATGTAGTAGAGTGCATGTTCAGTTGATCCATCCTTCTACCCTAGCACTACTCCAATTGCATAATCCGAGGCATCAGTATGAATATGAAATAGGAGTGACCAATCAGGTCCTTTTAGAACAAGTGCTTGTGTGGAGGCGACTTTCAAGTCAAGAAATACTTTTTCACATTTCTCTGTCCAAGAAAACTCCGCATCTTTCTTCAGCAGATTGTATAAGGGACCTGCTATTTGGGTAAAGTCCTTGATGAATCTTCTGTAGTATCCTGCATAGCCTAGAAAACTTCATACCTCCTACTTAGTAGGAGAGGGTAACTTAGAGATGATCTCAATTTTAGTAGGATCAACTTGAATTCCTATAGCAGAAATATAGTGACTAAGCACTATTCCCTCCTGCATCATCATGAAGCATTTTTGACTATTCAACGATAGGTTGTGATCTTCACATCTCTGTAGTACTTTTTCCAAGTTAGCTTGAGCTTCCTCAAATGTTGTACCATAAACAATAAAGTCATCCATGTATATTTCCATGCAATCATATGAGATATCCGAGAAGATGCTTATGACTGCCCTCTGGAAAGTTGGAGGAGCATTACAGAGACCAAAAGGCAAAACTGAATAGGCAAATGTTCCCCAAGGGCATGTAAAAGTAGTCTTTTCCTGATCCTCGGGAGTAATCTTGATCTGATTGTATCCACTGAAGCCATCCAAGAATGAGAAGTACTTCTTTCCAACTAAATTATCCAAAACTTGATCAATAAATGGAAGAGGAAAGTAATCTTTCTTTGTTGCTAAGTTAAGTTCTGTAATCTACACATACCCTCCATTTTCCTCCTTTCTTAGGAACAATGACCAATGGTGAAACCCACTGACTATTGGAGATTGGGTAGATAAAGCCAGCTGCTAACATTTTTTGTAATTCTTCTTTAACAATTTCTCTCAAAGCTGGATTAATTCTTCTTTGAGGCTGCCTGATAGGTTTGAAGTCATAGTCAATATATATGCGATGTGTACAGAGTTTTGGAGGTGAGGCCCTTCCTTGTCTCCATGGTCCCATGCAAAAGTTGACTTTATGGTAGTGGCATTTTGGGAAAGTCATGGATTCTTGTTGCTCTGTGTGGCAGGGGTTTTATTGGCTACACAGGTTTTCCTGTAGCTGCCTCAATTTCAGGAGGTTAAATTATGTAGATACTTTAAAATGAAGGCAACTCCCACTCATAGGGTAGTAAAAGATTACCTGACAATCCAATTCTTTGTGGGATAATGAGCTGATGTGGACGGAGAAAGAATAGTCTGCAAGGAACATGGATTTCTCTCACAATGAAAGTATTCAGTACCATAGTTATTCAACAAGATATTGGATAGTATATCTTCTTCTTCCTACTATGCAATGAAAGGATCTCTAGTAATCATCACTAAATTGGCCACAGAGTTCACTTATTCCTCTTCTCCCAAATCTGGCCAAGCAACATCTCTAGACTCAAGTTGGGGCAGTGCTGGAGAATAGAGGGTAAGTTTCTTTGTGCTATATCCATTAGATAATGTCATATCACCTAACCTACAACCAATGCAAGCATTAGCAGTAGCCAACCAAGGCCTTCCTAGTATGACAGTGTATCCCCCCAATGATGCTTTTGGAGATAAGACCATGAAATCAGTGGGGTATTCCCAGAAATCCAAGGTGACTATTGGGTCTTCGACTACCCCATCAGGTTTGACAATTGAGCTATCAACAAGCTGTAATATTGTAGATGTAGTCCTTATTTCTAAAATATTAAGTTTTAAAACCAAGTCCTTTGTTATGACATTGATAGCTGCACCAAGATCTACTAAGGCATTCTTAATTTACAACCCATTAACATTTATCTCCACAACAAGACTTCTTGGATCTAAATATTTTGGGATGCTAAGCTTCCCTAGCATTAAGCCAGAGAGTTGGCCTATTACATGGATAGTCTGAGGGTCTTTCTTTTTCCTCCCTAGTTTCTTCAAACATGCCTCCTTGATGGTCTTGCCATAGATAGGTACTTCTTTGATTGCTTATAACAAGGGAATTTTCACACATATATGCTTTAGTTGGTCAAGAATATCAAAGGTGGGTTCCTCTTGTTTCTTCACATTTTCACCTTCCAATCTTTGTGGGAAAGGAGGGGGAACCTTATCAGATGACTTAGGTAATGATGGAATCTGAACTGCCTAATTTGGTTGGGCTTGGTCATTGATATCTTCTTCTTAGTCAGTCTCCTCAGGTGGTAATTCTGATATTATGGGAGGAGATGGTGTGGGCAGCACGATTCCTAAACGTAAATTAATATTATTCAGGTTAAGAGCATAGGCAGGCTGATGATTAAGATCAACAAAATAGACTTGTTGTTGTTGTGGTTGCTGGTTATTTGGATTAGGTGCTACCTAAGCTAGTAGTTGGGTTGATTTTGGATTTTGACCTTGATTAGGTGCAGGAGGTGGCATAATGGATTGCTACTGGGGTTGCTGCAGGAAACCTGTGGTTGGATTTGACCACTGCTGGCCTCCTCTCCATTGGTTAGGTTGCTGCCAATTCCCTTGTGGAGGTTGCCACTGATTTTGCTGAGGTGGTTTCCAGTTCCCTTGTGAGGCTTGCCGACAGTTTTGCTGGGTATTTGGCCAAGGGTTATGCCACTGAGGTTGGGAGTATGGCCCATAGTTTAGAGGGTACTGATTTTGCCATTGACTATTATATGAACCAAAATTTTACAAAGGGTCTTGAGGCATACCTTGTCTTGGGTTCCATGGCCTCCTTTGTGCAACAAAGAAGACTTGATCATCATCACCTTCTATCATCTTAAAATCAGTAGGCAACTATTTAGCCTCCATGTTGGCCACCATCTTGCATCTACAGTCACGCTTCTTCTATCTACAATGTGGACAGAACTTGGCCAAGATTGCTTCAGCTTCATCATGTTTCTTCTGAGCTTGCATAGTGTCCAACTGTGTAGCCATGTTGTTAATTATTTCCTGCTTGAAATCAGACAACAAATTTGTGATCTCCGTCCGGGAAACTCCACTGGAAGAAGATTTACCCACTATAGCTTGATGACCTCTACCCTTCTTCACATTTGCTCGGGAGTAATTTAGACATATTTTCTTAATATCATCCCAAGGTAGTTGGGTTATATCACCTCCTCCCATCAAGTCCAAAGTGTCTATACAAGCATCACTGATCCCTCTTAGAAAAAGTAGTTTCTGAGAGTCTTCATTGATAGTATGGTTTGAGTTCTCTTTTAGAGAAAACAAGAATCTTGAAATATAATCCTCCAAACTTTCATCCTCCTTCTGCTGAATCTTGAATATATCGTCTCCCTTACTGCCACTTTTATAATATTCCTTATATTTCTCAAGGAATTTTGTTTGCATGGCTGCCCAACTATCAACAACACCTCTTCCCAAACTCATGAACCATCTAAGAGCTCCTTCATCCAAGGTGGAAGGAAACAACTTCAACTTGTGAGCATTTGAAGTATAGTCATAACTGTGATAGAGGATATCAAACTCAAACATGAAAGTTTCAGGGTCCTTCGTAACTAGGCCATAGAACTTGGGAAGTAGTGAAGAAGGAATATTTTTAAGATTGTCAGTATCTGGTTGGGGAACAATGGGAAACTCAAAAGCAGGAGGTGGATTAGGTGGATTATTTTCCATATTGGCTTGTTGGAATATCAGAGCAAATGGATTTTCCTCAGGTTCTTCATCGGCTGGGTCAAATGGCAGCTCAACAAACAGGTTTTTAGGGAGAAACCTCCCCAACATGTCTCTTCTTCTATGCATGCAATAGAATGAATGGTGATTTGAAGGATTTTGAAAATTTTTGATTAACAAACTAAAATAATGCTAAAAATGACTTCTGAAAAATTCTTAGCTTGACACCATCCCCAGCAACGGTGCCAAAAATCGTCGCGCTCACAAAAGGATATGAAAATCATAGTAAAACCTATCTTGGGAATTGGACATTCCAGTAGGTGACCAATATCTCTTTGTGGATGTTCATTTACTTTTCAAACCACAAAATGTATACTTTGAATGGTGCAGCACAATATATGCACTAAGAACTAGTTTCGGTCACAACTTAAGAGAAATAAATACTTGGAAAGAATTCTATCTATGCTATAGGAAGGAAATGCAAAGTTATTTTAACTCAACCATGATTTAACCAAAATAGAAATTATAACAGCTATGACTAAGACTCAAACTACGAACTGGCCTTATGCTACAGGAACAGGCACAGGGATGGACTTCTGATGCTGCAGGAGTAATACAAGACTGAGTTTGTATGAAAACTTTAAAGATGAAATCTAATTGATGATCAACAGAAAAAGAACAGCTAACTAACTAGCTACAGATACTTACTAAGTGGGCCCCCTTAGCAAGCATCTACTAATTACGCAAGCGCTAAACTCATAACTTCATCAAACTTTATTCATAAACTCAGAATGGTATAGATCGCTTTGTTGATATGAAAACTAGCAACAAACTCTGTCTCTTGTCATACAGATTCTGCCTTTTATTACTATCATACTAACTCTTACATAATATCTGCTATCTCCCTATCACTATGCTTCTATCTAACTTCTAACCATCTTCTTGCTCACTCATGCAAGAAGAGCACTTATTTCAAATTAGGAGAACAACTAGCTAACTACCCCTAACAAAGAAAGACATGGAAGTAAAGTGTATCCCAAAATCAAGGAACATACTTCATAAATGAATTTATCCATTCAACCTGATCCAGAGAGAATTTAGCACTCCACTCTTTCCAGATTGACTGTCATTAAAAATCCTTCCCAACAGTTTCAATCAAAGAGTCTTTGCCAGAGCTTCCTCGAAGTCATGCAGGAAATAGACCTTACTGCAAGCCCAAGATCGGCTGTGCTTGACTCGATCATACTTTCTTCAACAACCTGCGAAACACAACGTAACAGATGTGAAAGAAAAGGTGCATGGCACATACACAATATCCATTCATTAATCACATATTTAAATCTATTTCATCATTCAAAAACTACATGCGATATACCAATCATTTAGGGAGTCAACGGGGTAATAAATGTAGACAAGACAACATAATAGGCTGCAAGAACATGAAAGTGTTTTGCTACAGGATATCCCCATAAAAGGTTTCAAAAGAGTTTAAACAACCATGAATAACAAAAGTAAAGGTATTAAAAGTTCATCATAATATCCAAACTATGAGCACATTTTGGGCTCATCACTCCCCATCCAAGTGGGCCCACTCATTGCAAAAACTACATGTCAAGTATTGAACCTTGATCTTCCCTACAACATACTACTTGGTAGACCTTGGATCCATGCTCTAAAGGCTATAACCTTGACTTATCATCAATGTGTGAAGTTTCCTTTTGAGGGAAAAGCGATTACTATCCATGGAGATCCTGAACCTTTTTACTATTGCAAAAAATATTGAAGCCAAGTTCTATAAAATACCCCGAATACCTAAAAATGACACAAGGCCTACACCTTCCACATCATTTTTTGACCCATCATCCCTTGTATCTACTTCTGAAACAAAGGAACTCATTGTGCAAAAAATACCTGATATCAAAGTAGCAATTCAAGATTATGCTATGAGAACTATAAGATAATGAAGAACACCTTTTTCTTACGAGATCTACCTAATTCTCCTTAATCTCATGGAAAACCTATAACTAACAGAAAAGAGCCTGAAACTATCAAGATTGCAGCCACTACCTTCATCAAGCAGGGGGATTTGAATTAGAAAGATGTCAATGAGAACTATATCTCTAAACTTCTCTATCGAGATGAATGACCTATCCCTACTCTTCCTATGGAAAATGATAATGAAAGGCTTGCAACTCATGAAGGGAATGGGATATAGCAAGAATGAGAATCTAGGAAAAAATAATAATGGTTTACTAGAACCGATCGTTCTTGAGAAATGACTAAAGAATTTGGGCCTAGGTTGTAATACTAGCAAGGTCACCCTTATTGGAAAAGGTGCTTCCACTAAATGAGCTGAGGCTTCCTCTTGGTTACCTACATTATGTGATAAAACCTTAGATGAATTCCCCCTTGATGTTGTTGACCTATTTGAAAACAAATCCCTCTTTAGATATCCATTACATCCTTTGCTCCAAGCAATCAACCAACTAAAACATGCCTAGTCTACCCACAACTTATTGACATGGACCAACAAGAGCCACCAATTCTTGATTTATTCAAAAACAATGAAGTGATCTTAGAATTGATGGGAGTTCATTACAAATTACCATGGGAAGATCATAAAGTAGGATTTGATATAGAGCTAGCTATAGAGGCATACTATGGGTAGAAAATTGAGTCCTTCAGTTACAAAATAGATGAAATGCAACTAACATGTAGTTTTTTAAGTGAAAACCACACTATGGCACTTTCTAATCCTAAAAAAGTAAAAAATAAAGGACACTTCCAATGGTGAAAACATCTTTGAGGTGCCCAAATATGAGGGATTCAATCTCCCCCTTAGTGAAATGCATCTAGAAAATTCAACAATACTAGTAAAAAAGGCTACACTAGTCAATGTGGGTACCAAAGAAGCACCTAAGATCACTTTCTATGGAAAATCATTGTTGGACGAAGAACAGATGAACCTACTAGCATTCCTAAAAGAGCACAAAGATAACTTTGCATGCTCTTAAATCTATATGCCAGGGATCAACCTAGAAGTAGTTATGCAACACTTAGCTGTCCATCCTGAAGCTAATATAGTCAAACAAAAATTAAGGAAGATGACCCTTAGATAACACTCTTGGTCAAAGTTAGAGTTGTAAAAGCTTCTTGAAATTGGATTTATTCGACTGATAGATTATCTTGAGTGGGTTTTAAACCTGGTACTAGTCTCAAAACCCACTAGGGGCATCAAAATATGCAGTTATTTTAGACTTAAAAAAGGCATGTCAGAAGGATGATTTCCCTCTGCCTAATATCAACCTCATTGTAGACTTAACAAATGGGCATGAAATTTTGTCACTCATGGATGGTTTTTCATGCTATAATCAAATCATAATCACCAAGGAAGATCAACAAAAAACTGTGTTCACTTATCCATGGGGAACCTATTATTGGAATGTGATGCTATTTGGGCTAATGAATGCAAGAGAAACCTATTGTTGAGGTGCCAAATTGACCCACAACATGCAAGTAAGATAAAGTAAAAGTATCTCACCTCTCCTGAAAGAGACAATTAGTAATCAAACTAATCACCTCCCGAGGTCCTTGATGTTGGTTCACAACATTGCTATTTCATGAAGTGGTCATATGGCTGTAATATTTAAGGGGCCTACCAGTTTTGAGCTTCTTGATTGTTGCAAGATCAAACACCTATCTAAAACTACTTTAACCGAGGGTTTTAAAGAAATAGAAAAAGATAGATCAAGGTTTTCAAACTGAAAAGAATGTTGATTCATTCAACTAATCAGACTTGTTACCTTCCAAGGAATTCCTAAACTAGAATAGCAAAATAAAATTAACCTATAATTGATACAAAGTTTCATTCATTCATAGTGAAACTTTTAAAATTAGATTGCAAATCATCATTCAAAAAAAACATAAGATAAAATTTCATTCCTTGAAAGCTTTTCAAATCAAATGATTAAACCAAAATGAATACCATTCTAGAGCATAATATAAAGTAGGTTTTAGTCTAGCTACTCCTACTGCCAATGAAACAGATAAGCAACATTTACAAATCTGGGAAGATCACTAGTGTATGGAAACCCATGTCTTCAAATTATCTCCATCTATGCTAAGAAAACTAGGAAGATACATCACCTCCTCCTCCTATTGAACTGCAAAAAGCACGTCTAACTGACTTCAAAAACCCTAACTTTCTTTTTCTAACCTGTCAATCTCTTTTCACTCCTAAATGGTTTAAATTCACTTTGTTAATCTTTTTTTTTTTTCAAATTTTAAGCTTTGTTAACCCTTTTCTTCCTCCTAACTCTAGAATCCAATTTGTTGGTCTTTTCTAACTTTTTCTGACCTTTGGTATAACTTTTACAAAAGATGCAAACACCATATTTATAAAATGCATCGACTATTCTTCATGAGGGGTTTACATTGTTAAATGAGTAAGTCAGCCCTTAGAAGAATTTTGAAACAGAAAGTCAAAGATGTGGGATAAATGCATGGGTACCAAACCAGATCGCCTCAGATTCCCCTGAGGACCGACTCAAAATGTGTGAAGAAGAGGCAAAGAGAAACAATGAGGAAGCATGATTTTCAATGTAGCTTTGCATTAACTACTTCCCCCATTTCACCTATACCTTGTTCCATTCCGACCTTCGTCACCAAGGATTTCTTCTGTAAGCTATCCACAAGTGGCATAAGAAAAACCCTAGTTCACAATTTAACAACATTAATATTATTCTTCAGCTACCCCATCGTATTGTCCCAGTCTCCCTTGTTGGATTGATATTCATTAATGGTTGCATTGTAGGTCATTGCGTCATCTAGCTAGTTCCTAGTTACTGTATCCCATGATAGTCTTAGTCCTTTGTAGCAGGGTGCTCATATTCATATCTGAAACATTGAACTAGACTGATGCCATCTTGCCCTCAGGGATCCTACTCTTTTTGTCTAGCTTCATTCTTTTTTTGCTTCAGAGATGGATGATCCCTTTGTGTCCTTTGGCCTCTCCAACCACCATTGTGCTAAGACTCAACCTACATTCATTGAACACCAATGTGAGAATCCAAATGTTGACAACAATTTCATCCAAGTGTTAGCTTAAAATCATGATAAAACCATTAAATTAGCCATTAAGCATCAACACTGAGAAGTTTGGGATTTCAAGTTAACTGGGGAAAACTAGCTTGGGAGGAATTTCAAAAAATTCCAAACCAAGTGGATTCTCTCGATGAGGCACCAATATAAACAATAGATCATCAAAATGAACACAAGCAACATACAACAGTGAAATTCATCAAGCTAAAGTAATATATGTTTAAGCATTCATCATTAGATTCATCAATTTTATCCAATTTCTTAAATTCCACAAAGCATAACAGAGAATTTGAAAAAATCCAGCTGGACTAGAATTCTGCGAAGAGCACAAAAATTTTGAACACCAACACATTTCTGGGAAATTGAAGGAATCGAAAAAATCTGATTGGGCAAGAAAATCCCAAGGTCAACAGAAAAACCGAAAATCCATAATCCAACACGAATCGCTCAAATTGACTGAAGGTCACAAATTTGAGGTCTCTAGGCATGAAAATCATTTAACATGAGCCTCCTACAGATCTTCTTCGAATACTAGGCTCAATCGAAAGTAGATCAAGATGAAATGATGACGCCCTAGGCATGAAACCCTAGATTTAAACCATGAATGCATAGGGCAAGCCATGAAATGCCCAAACACAGGAATTCAAACTCCAAGCAAGACCATAATGTTTTAAAGCACAACAAGATTGAACATCTCAACTCAGAAGAACACAAATGATAAAGAAAAATGACATAAAGCTCCAAAAATTGACCAAACTCAGAAACCCGACAGCTAGACGAATATCCAGAAAAATCCAACCAAAGCGGAATTCTGCAAAGGCCATAAATCTTTGAAATGTAGTGTAAAACAAGCTAAGCCAGACTTCAAGCGCAATTCAGGAAAATCTAGACTGGGAAGACAATCCTAAACTGGCTCAAAAACTTGAACAACAACATTGAAACTAGAGTTTGAAAGAAAACTTGGGAAAATCTAGATGGACCGGAAAATCCTGAACCAAGGTAAAAACTTGAACTTCGCCCAAAACATAATATTTTCAATATGCAACTTGGGAAAAACACTTGGGCAAGCAAGATTAACATATTAAGCACATGCCAAGGCAAAGAAAAACCTTAAAATAGAAGGGGGAAAAACACAAAGAGTGAAAGAAAAAGAGGGTCCCATTTTAATCAAACTTAAAATGGGGTGGTTATGCAAGGAATAACACCTATCAAATGAAAATGACCCTCATCTTTCATGACATGATCCAAAAAATAGTTGAAGATTATGTGGATGGTATTTTTGAAAAATCAAAGAAAATAAGTGAGCACATACAAGTCTTAGGACCCATCTTTGAGAGGCTATAATAATACAAAGTAAGGATAAATCCAAAAAAGTGTGTCTTTGTGGTCACATTAAGGAAACTTCTTGGCTTCATTGTCTCACAAAGAGTGATAGAAATTGATCCAACAAAATTAAAATCCATCCAAGACATGGAACCAACACAAATAGTAAAGTAGATGAGAGGGTTATAAGGAAGATTGCTTATGCCACCAATACCAAACAAACCACTGATCTTGTATATCTCAGCAACACTAGTAGCACTAGGAGCTCTTTTGGCACAACATGATGAAAACAGAAAGGAAAGGGCTATCTACTACATCTATAGGACTTTAGTGGGCTATGAAATGAACTATTCACCCATTGAGAAAGCATGCCTAGCAATAGTTTTTGATTCACAAAAGTGCAGGCACTACATGCTGTTAGATCAAATCAAACTTATCTCCAAAATTGACCCATTGAAATACTTGTTATCCAAAGAAAATATCACAAGGTGAATGGCCAAATGAGTGAAGATCTTAACAAAGTTTGACATAGAGTATGTAGAGTGTAAGGAAATTCAACGACAAGTAATCATAGACCAACTAGTAGAAGCACATGTTTATGTTGAAAACCCTTCGATATCTGAGTTATTTGATGAATTAATGTCCCTTATTAATCTCATAGCTTAGTGGAGGATGTATTTTGATGGATCGTTCACCTAGCATGGATTAGGAGTAGGTATTCTTTTCATCACCCCTCAAGGTGATTGTATTCCAAAGTCATACCAACTATCATTCCCTTGTATTAATAGCATTGTTTAGTATGAAGCCCTAATCATAGGTCTAAGGATAGCGATTTAGTGGTAGATACAAAAAATGAAAGTCTATGGAGACTCACAACTAGTTATCAACCAAGTCAACGATGGCTATCAAACTAAGGATGACAAGCTCACTCCATACAAAAAGATGGTGGGAAATATCAAGGACCTTTTAGTGACATAATTCTTGAACAAATTCCTCACATGAATAACAAAGCAACAAACACCATGGTAGAAATTGGATCACTACTAGGCATGTCGAACAACGTCCTCTAATGTGAATTCTTAGTAGAACAACTTCTCATACCAAATTTTAAGATCCCTAAATTAGAATTCATGTGTGTCATTGTTGGTCTTGGATCCTTGTGGTCCCATGACATATTTACCTACCTAAGTAGACCAACCTTCCCATTTGATATCACCTTAAACCTTAAAAAGACCTTTGTTAAAAAGGAATCCTAATTTGTGATCCTAGATGATACCCTTTAACGCTGAAGCATCGAGGGTACATTGCTATGATGTCTTAATGAAGAGGAAGCCTTGACCACTTTAACAAAGGTACATGATGGCATATGTGGGTCTCATTCTAGCGATATGAGATTAGCTAAGAAACTATTGAGGACAAGGTACTATTGGACAACCATGGAAAAGGAAGCTCATTAGTATGTGAAAAAGTGTGTCCAATGTCAATAACATGGGGATATAATTCATACTTCAGATCAAGAGTTGCAACCCATGATCACACCCTAGCCTTTATTGCAATGGGGACTTAACCTCATAGGAAAAATCAACCCAACCTCATCCAATGGGCACAAGTTTATCATAATAGCCACTAAGTACTTTACTAAGTGGGTTGAAGCCATTCCTATGACCTACATAATGGGGAATAAAATTGCTAAATTTATCCTAAACTACCTAATATGTCATTATGGTGTTCCAAAAATTCTCATCTCAGATAATGGAACCCCCTTTAAGAATCAGGATGTGAAAGAGCTATGTCAAAGATTCAACATCCAACATTGATTCTCCAGCCCATATTATCCCTAGGGAAATGGTCAAGCTGAGGCTACAAACAAAACCATCTTGAAAATATTGAAGAAAATGGTCAATGAAGTTGGTTGTGACTAGCATATACAACTAAATCCTACACTCTGGGCTTATCAAAACAATAGTCACACACCAATAGGTGTAACCCATTTCTCCTTAGTCTATGGATCTGAGGCTATCTTTCCTGTTGAGGTTGAACTCCCATCATTGCAAGTGGAACTATAGAACCTGATCACTGATGAAGAATATAGAGTATCTTGGTTAAACAAGTTAGAATTCCTGGGTGAGGGTATGTGCAGGATCATCATGGAAAAAATAGGCCCTTAAGTGGCAAAAAAATTAGAAAGATCAGAGTTAGGCAACTTGACATAAAAATTTGAAGAATTTATCTATATTATTTAAAAAATATGTAAGAATGGAATGTGTAGCAAATTGAATGTAGTTTCTAAACTACTAGGTTTATTTAAAAAAAAAAAACCTATTTGGTGAAAATTTGAAATTTCAATACAGTAGTACTTAAATTTTAGGGAAAAATAAAGTAGTTGTCTATCTGACCACCCTAACCACAATAAAATGATAATATTTTTCAGGGCATCTTTGATGCACTCCATGTCCGAAGGATATTTAACATTTTTTTGTTAATCTTTTTTTTCTAAGTAAATAATTAATTATGATTTTATTTGCCAAATTCCTAAAAAAATGTACAAAATCATATGTCTAAACTCACCTTAACTTGGTCAAAACTTCATGAAATTCATTTCTTTTTTAATACTATACCAAGCATAGAATGTGACACATGTTTCAGATTCAAAAATATGATATTTTTTGAAAGCTATAGATGTTTTTCAATCAGCTATCAATCACATCTCTGAAGCTGTAATTCAAATAGAAAATAACACAATAATAATTTATTTAATTCAAAGTAGCGGCTAATTTATATTGGTAAAGTTTATGAGAATTTAAAAACCTTTTGTTTCACCAATTTTAAAAGCCCAGCCACATACCCTACAAAAACCCATCATATTGCCACTTTTTGGCCCATCATGATCCTGCACATACCCGTGAGCATCGTCTTGATGCCCTCAATCACTTGCAGGTATATCAAAATTGACTAAAATGGAGCTATAACAAGAGGATCAAATGTTGGTCTTTCTAGGAAGGGGATCTTGTCCTAAAATAGAATCAGAAGAATCATCCAAATCAAGACAACAAAGGTAAGCTTGAGCCTAATTGGTTGGGTCCTTTCGTCATCACAACAAGCTACAAATCAAGAGCATACAAACTATAAATTCATAAAGGAGAACCCTTGCAGGAGCCAACCAACAGATTGCATCTTAAAATTTTTTATGCCTAGTCTTGAAAGGTGTAAATCTAAAAATACAAAAAAATCAAAAAATGATAAAAATCTAAAAAATTGAAAAAACAGTAGAAAAGAAAAAATCATCCTTTAGTGAAAACCATCAGCGGTACTGGGGCAAGCACCCCTGGTGAAAAGCAGCAACAAACTTTATGTAAAAAAAAAAGCACTTCATCTGCCTTTGGCTCTTTATCCCTATCGTTTTGTGCATCGATCCATCCTTCGGGCCATCTACATCCTTATCATAGCTTGCTGCTGTGAAGTATTGCAACTTTATACTACTTGAACATTTCAAAGGCCACCTGGTCCTACCTATATCGGTTGTTCAACATGTCATGTAAGCCGTAAAATTGGCCAGTATCTATGGTGAGGTTCTTTCTAGTTATCTTAGGTTGTCTTAAATTTTCATCAAAAAGCTAACTAAAAAATTATAAAATCCAAAAAACTATAAAATATTCAATGGAAAATAAAACATCTCAAACTGGATAACTAAAATCTAAAAACATTCAAAAAATTGTAAAACCTAAAATCCCAAACATCCAAATTCCATCAAAACCCCAAAAATGTCGAATACTGAAAACTAAATAGGGGAACCATGGGCATGTCATCATTGATGTTTCCCCTTAAGACACCCTAGGCCTACCCTTTAGGAGTCCATCATAACAAACCGAGCCCACCAACTATTATTCACCACAATAAGTCATGTCTCACAACCACGCGGTCTCTGTGGTGGTTAACATAGGAAAGGTGTACTTTGACAACCTCCAAGAATCTCCATGATAGGCCTTGTGGTTAGTCTTGGTCATAAAAACTTGAAAAATCCCCAACATTTGTAAAATATCTAAAAATTCCTAAAAATTTGTAAAATTGAAAAACCTCAAAACATCCAAATATTGAAAAACACAAAAACATTTGAAAAATCTGAAAATCTCTAAACATTTGTAAAATTGAAAAACCCCAAAACATGCAAAGATTGAAAAAATAAATAATATTTGAAAATTGAAAAGCCCAAAAACTTTCAAAAACATCCAAAAGAACTAAAAAGCCTCAAATATCTTTAGAAAACCCTAAACAACCTCAAATAATCCAAAATACAAAAATATTCACATAAAATTTCAAAAAGACCAAAAACAACCTCAAAACATTTTAAAATACCAAAAACATTGAAATATCCTAGAAATTTCAAAACCATCCATCCCATTTTTCTTTAACCCGCAATGAATGTTCACCCATAATAAATCGATTGTCACCTGCAACCTTTGGCAAAATAAATAGAAAACAAGTATAGCAAGTTGTAAAGTATGAACCTAATCATCAAAATATATAGTCTAAATCATAAATAAATGCATCCATGATGTTTATATCAATGGCTTATCATAAACCTCATCATAATCCTAACATCAAACAACCACCTGATCAACATGTCCTAGGGTGTATCCTTCCTGTGATGGACATCAATATCAGGCATCACTTTAGCAAATTAAATAGGAAAGAGGTATGGATAACAATGACTATTTTTCTTTGATATTTTCTTATGATTTATCTTAAAATGAATCATTCTAAGGGCCTCTCGATGATGTCTATCAAAATGATTTAGAGAGAAAGGAATGGGGCATCAATCATTATCTTTTGTTTGTTGTGCTTGTGGGTATTCTTGTAAAACAATCTTGTTGCATACTTGATTAGTTGTTTGTAGGAAGGTTGTTTGGAGTACGTTGACTATTGCATGTGCTTTGGTCCAACATATTCTAAGCTTTTAACTTGCATTCCAATGAGGTTTCTGTATGTCAAGGTGTGAACAAGAACTATCATATCTATTTGCAGATTCAGAGTCCATTACACTAGATACAATGTCATCTTGGTTATCAATACCTTGATGCATCGTGTCTATGTGTTATATCAAATAATAAGGAATGACAAAAAAATCCCAATCCTGAAATATGAGAAAATCATCATCTTTCATTTCTCATCACCCTCTCTAATAAAGTCTCGGTGGATCATAGACTTGTTGGATATTTTGAAGCAATCATCAAAATCAATGGTCAATCATTCTTTATTCTTCTATCTTCTCCCTGCAATAACCTGGTATCATGACTGTCAACAAAACCATCATCAATGCATCCATCCTGCATCCACAAATCATCAACATAATCATAGCATATCATATCATACATATTGCATCATAATTTAAGTTGTGATGAATAATATAATTTTTTATTCTAAGCATCTTAAATTGATGCATCACATACCATAAGCATACATCACATTTTAAATCCATATGCCCATATGCATACATAATCAGCATATCCTAGAAATATACTGTTGATGGCAATGTTAGAGCAACAGGGTGAACAAATTCTTCACAGACAAACTGTGAAGAGCCTATCCTTCTTGAAAGACTTAACCAAAGGCAACCCTAGGGGATTTGTATGATAGGATAAAGGTTGGCATAGTTCAATCCCAAGTCTCCAGTAGTCAACTCTTGACATTACTAGGTTCACTTCAGGGTAAGATGTGATATTGTTGTTAATATCAAAGGGACTATGTTTGTTTGAAATCATATGTATTAGACACTAAATTTTGAATTAGACTATAAAAGAACATCATGAAATTGAAAGATTTGAAACAATATTTCATGAACATCAATAATTTTTCTATCAATTAAGTAGATTTAGCTTTAAGCATTCAAAAATTTCATAGGAAACAAAATATTTTTAATAAATTTCCATCCATTCTATTGTTTTTAAACATTTTCTAGAATTTAAACATCTATTCTAAAATAAAGCATAAAAAATACTGAAAAATTAAAATTTATCCCCGTTATTCTCCACACATGCTCCAAAGAATTAACCAAATAAAAAAACCGCTTTATACTTCACTAGATTGTTTCATAGCTACATACAAAATGGTGCGAGCTTTTAAAGAGAGGGGTTTTAGTTTGGACATTGTGTAGGCTATGCATGCACCCTTAAATGGTGCACCACAGAGTCTTGTTCGACTGAACTAACAAAACCAACTACAAAGAGTCATTAGATAGGTAGCTATCAAATTGGCTTCAATATTGATTAATATCTATGTGCATACAAGTTTTTAGACTAGACTGATTCAGAAAATAGGAAAAAAGAATAAAACTTAGAGAAGTTTTGGCTCTTCTGAAATCCACAAATTCTGAAATTAACTTAAAAATAAGTATTCTCTAACCTTTTATAGAAGTAAGGCACAAATAGGATAGGAAAAATACATGAGAGGAAATCCAAGGGATGAATCACATCAAGGCATGTGGAATGTAGTGATTGGTAAGACAATTGCAATCAAAGTCAATGAAGGTCAAATCCAATCACACGATAAAACACTTCGAGCTTTCATCTTTTTTATTTTTTCCAAGAAAATAACTTGAATTAGGATAATGTGTAGGAAATTTCCTAGATATTCAGAATGATTAATTTATCACCATGTTCCTATAGTTTTCTTTGCTTCAGGATTTCTACTCTTGAGAATGCGCTTCCTCGAAGATTGACATTTTTCTTCACTGCATGTGCAATACCAAGATCTCCAACATTCCGATGAACTCAAAGAACTCTACCTTATAACCTCTCAGAGTATGCAACCCAATTTGGATATAATTTTATTCGCTATTCAAATTTTCCTTACTATCCATACCTGAACTCTACATCTCTTGCAATCACAAATTCCACTCATTAAATCTGTTTCTAAAAAAAATACATTTATAAACATCTCATGTAAATAAAACCTTATTCAAATGTTATCACATAAATAACATGCTTTCAAGTATATTAAAAATCCTTGCATGATTATATTGTATATACCAAGCTACTGGACTATTAGACTAATTGGATAACCATAATATTTTAAAACTTCACTTTACATTGCTACCCGATACACAATACTAGATATTCAACTTTACCCATGAACTTTCCCTAGACTTCAGTTTTACTAGAACTTTCATTTTACTAGACCGGAGCATTCTACTCACCTTCACATCACCTTTTTCCCTTTTCAAGCAATCTTGGTTCCTAGTATCTGATACCCGAAACACTACAATACGAAGTACTCTTTTATTAAAGATTTCTCTTTGCTCTTCACTTCCACTGATCTTTTCAACTAGCTAGCTCTTGCCATAAGAGTTAAATTTTTCACTTGGTTCCCCAAGTCTTATAGCCTTGGGGTGTGTTGTGAGACCACACAACAACTCACAACCAATAAAACCAAATTTAAACCAAAACTTGAGATTAAATCACCAATTGTTAATTATAATTTATGCATATTTTAAAATAATAATGTTTACCTTTACCTAGATTTTGGCATGAAAAAGTACAACTACCTTGAAAATATCTGTGTATGCTCTAAATAATTTCAATTTTTGGAATTCAGTGAAAAGAATCATTTCATTGAAATTGAACTACATAATATGGTAATCCTCCAAATCAAACCAGGGATAGAGCCTTGTTTCCAATCAAGCATCCATAGACCTAACAAGGCTATCTCCGTAATTCCCCCCAAACATATCTCTACTACCAACCAAGCGTTGATAGCCCTGGTAGAGATATATGGATAGCCTAAAGAGTTTATATTTTCTTAAATTTTTTTTTAGATATCAGAATGATAGATCATTTTCTCTTTTGATATTTCAAGGATAGCTCATTTTTCAATTTGTAGGAAATAAAGCCTGCATTAGGTTGGGAATTATAGTGGTAGTGAAGGTTTCCTTTTAATTTTTCATTTAATGAAAACCCCTTCATCAATTCACTACTTCCCAAAAAATCATTCAATAATTCCTTGTTGGTGTGTATTTCCAACTAAATTTTACCAATTTATGTCAAATCCTAACTAACTGCAACTTGCCATATGTTAGAAAATATGCATAAATAAACATTTAGCAATGACCAATTTAATCACCAAATTTAAATATAAATTTAGAACCATTAGTCACCACCCTTCCAATTAATTTTTATGGAAACCGCTAAATACTCAGCTAGCACTTCCAATTTGATGGCACTCCACCGCATTAATGAATCAAGAATGTCATGATGACATTGAAACACGATCACATTATTCTGCATTAAATTTGCATGCCTCAACTCGCACATATTACTTCTTTCATTTTACCTGGGTAATGACGTGTGATACCTTACTAGCTTCATTTTCCTTTCTATTTTGCACACATAAGCACCTCCATAATTAATTTATCACCAACTTTGTGTAAAGAATTAATTTGATTTAACATTCCACTATGAAGATAATTATTAAATTTCCACCTTGCTTATGGTTTCCAAGAGTTTACTTGAGTCAACTATGTACCACAACTTCCTCACAACTTTCTATAAATTCCACACTTCTTGAATTCTTCATGCTTTTTCTTAGCTTTCTTGTTATTCTACATTTCTTGCTCTGCTAATTCTTGCTTACTTCTAGGTTATGGATACTCCAATTTGTTTCTCCTACTCTTGCCACCAAAACATTTTCTTGGGAAGTATCACACCACAAAGGCTTGATAAGGTTTTATTCATTCGAACTTCCAGTTTCACTATACCAAATTTGTGCTTAGTTCTTGGGGAAAAGTATGTATAATTCAACTACTACTTCCATTTCTATTCCAATGTTCCTTCTCATTTTGTAGCATCACTTTTAGATATTGGGCTTCTTGTAAAAGATGTTCATTTGACTGCTAATTTAATAGTAAGGCCTGAATCTTTGTAGAATCTGGATACTATTTTGTCTATTACACACTCAACCATTGGAATCCCTTCCATGGATGAAATTCCTCATTTCTTGGAACATGGGGAAGTGGATCCACTCTGGCCTTTCCTTATTGACCTCAAAATTCATGACTTTGAAGTTCATCGGGAACTTTCCTACATAGGGTATTTGGCCCTAATAGATGAGGCATCCCATATTGAAAGAATGGCTACTACTACACGCAACTCGACTCACTCTTTTTTTGACCTTTTTAAAATATTGTAAAGCAAGAATTTCAATATT
>VDFB02047397.1:56944778-57125515 GCA_007258455.2 Sequoia sempervirens
ACACAAATCCTATCAACAATCCCTAGTAGCACAACAACAACAACAAAAAATAGCAAGAAACAACACAAGTAGCCTTAGCACAACAATAACAAAAAAAAAAAAGGAACACTAGTGTCACAATAATTAGCACAAAAACAATAGTAGGCCCAACAACAAGACCTAGTGGCACAACAACAACAAGAAACTCAACAACAAGCCTTACTAGCTCAACAGTATGCCCAACAACAACAAGCCTTACTAGCTCAACAGTATACCCAACAACAACAAAAAGGTTCCTATTATAATCTTCAATCACATATCATAGATACAAATGCAATAGGAACATAGAACATATACATCGATACCCCAATCACCTTCACCGAATCCTACACCACCATACACCCCATACAATACTCCTTCATATAAAAATCCCATGTACAACTTATCTATCATCCCACCATATGTTCCTCCACCAAAGTCACAATACAATCTAGCATCGCAATTTAAGGTGCTCTCACAAGAAATCCAGGCCTTCGCATGGGAAAGGAAAAGAAGCCCCATATATAGAACTTGTGTCCATATCCATTTGATCGAAACATCACAATGGTACCATTCCATCTTGGATTTGAAATTCCCAAATTTGATACATAGGGAGAGGAAGTCTTGTGGACCATATCAAAGAATTTAAAATCATGTACATGGAGGTGGCTTACAATGATTCATATCTAATGTGCCTCTTCCCTTGAAGTTTAATGGGTCCTGCTATGGATTGGTTTTCTCATCTGCCTCCCAGTATCAAAAATTTTCAAGAAATTACTAATAAATTTATCAATCACTTCTCCTTCAATCTTAACATGGATGTTAGTCTACAGGAATTGTACACCGTTAGAAAAAACAAAGGGGAAAATTTCACCAATTTCTTACAATGGAGGAGACAGAGAACTAGTAAAAGCAAGTGGCCTCTTCCTAATGAACAAAAAGTGGGAATCATCATAGAAAATATAGACCTGGATCTATCCTTCTGCTTGAAAATGTAGTGCATCACATCTTATGATGAGATTTTCCCCAAAGCCCTTAACATTAAGAGAGCTCTAATCTCATAGGGAAATACTCAAGCTTACAAAGAAAACCCCCCATCAACTAGTTCAAATGAAAAGCCTTATGTCTAGGCTAAGAACAAGAATGTCAGTCAAAAGCGACGGGTGCTGCTCCTTAGCAGCGATTTACCAAGGAAAAAAAAGAGATGGTGTGGTAGATTCTAAGGTAATCCTAAGTGCTTCTAGACCAAACAATAATCAAGTTGCTAACATCCAATCAACTATGCAACAAAAAAAAACTCCTCATAATAATCAAATCAATAATGTCGAAATGCAAGGGTGGACCCCTAATAAGAATAACTATCCCTAATGCAAGTACACAGTTATCTAAACCCATTGAAACTATCTTGAAAAAGCTAGTAGATTCAAATTTGATCACACTTCCCAACTTTGAAAACTACAGAGGACCACAAGAGAAATCATCCTCATACAATGAGAAGGACCTTTGTGACTTTCACAAGATCAAAGGACACAAAACAAGAAATTGCATGAGGCTCAAAAATATTAGCTATGGTACACCATTTTGCTAATCATATTCTCACCTTCTCTAAGCAATACCTACCCTCACAACCATCTCATAACCTTGCTTTGCACTTTGAGGTTATCATTCATAAATAAAAGTTTAAAAGAGTATTAATAGATGGAGGTACTGGATTGAATACTTGCTCCCTCTAGCTGATCAAAAATTTGCGCTATTCAAAGGATACTATTGAGAGGATAAAGAGTACCACCATCAGGGCATACAAAAATAAAGAATAGGTATCGCAAGGTATCATTGCACTCCCTGGTCATGCCCACAAAAGGATATGAAAATCACAGTAAAACCTATCCTGGGAATTGGACATTCTAGCAAGTGACCAATATCTCTTTATGGACGTTCATTTACTTGTCAAACCAAGGAATGTATACTTTGAATGGCACAGCACAATATATGCACTAAGAACTAGTTTCGGTCACAACTTAACAAAAATAAATACTTGGAAAGAATTATATCTACGCTAAAAGAAGGCAATGCAAAGTTCTTTTAACTCAACCATGATTTAACCAAAACAGAAATCATAATAGCTACGATTGAGACTCAAACTATGAACTGGCCTTATGCTGCAGGAACAGGCACAGGGATGGATTTCTGATGCTGTAGGAGCAATACAAGACTGAGTTTGTATGAAAACTTTAAAGATGAAATCTAACTAATGATCAACAGAAAAAAAACAACTAACTAACTAGCTACAGATACTTACTAAGTGGGCCCCCTTAGCAAGCATCTACTAATTACGCAAGTGCTAAACTTAGAACTTCATCAAAATTTATTCATAAACTTAGAATGGTATACATCGCTTTGTTGATATGAAAAGTAGCAACAAACTATGTCTCTTGTCATACAGATTCTGCTTTTTATTACTATCATACTGACTCTTACATGATATTTGCTATCTCCCTATCACTATGCTTCTATCTAACTTCTAACCATCTTCTTGATCACTTGCGCAGCAGGAGCACTTATTTAAAATCGGGAGAACAATTAGCTAACTACCCCTAACAAAGAAAGACGTGGAAGTAAAGTGTATCCCAAAATCAACGAACATACTTCATAAATGAATTTATTCATTCAACCCTATCCAGAGAGAATCTAGTGCTCCACTCTTTCTAGATTGAATGTCATTAAAAATCCTTCCCAATGGTTTCGGTCAAAGAGTCTTCACCAGAGCTTCCTCGAAGTCATGCAGGAAATAGACTTTACTGCAAGGCCGAGATCAGCTGCGGCTTGACTCGATCATACTTTCTTCAACAACCTATGAAACACAAGGTAACAGATGCGAAAGAAAAGGCACATGGCACATACACAATATCCATTCATTAATCACATATTTAAATCTATTTCATCATTCAAAAACTACATGCGATATACCAATCATTTAGGGAGTCAACAGGGTAATAAATGTAGACAAGACAACACAATAAGCTGTAGGAACATGGAAGTGTTTTTCTACAGGATATCCCCATAAAAGGTTTCAAAAGAGTTTAAACAACCATGAATAACAAAATTAAAGGTATTAAAAGTTCATCATAATATCCAAACTATGAGCACATTTTGGGCTCATCATCTACCCCCTACTTAGCCCAATGCTTGTTCTCCAACATTAACTTTCCTAGTAATTTCTTTGAAATCAGTGGTTGTGGCATGACTCTGAAATGGAGCTCCAAACCTGTAATAAAATCCTCTGAAAGTGTGCCACCTTTCATACCTACAGGCTTCTGAATCATCATTAAGATTTGTAGCCTTGTAAGGATAAAGGGGCCACATTAGCATAGGAGGTCTGAATGTCAATGGAAACCATAGTTCAAATCTCTTTTGAAGTCCCAACTGTATATATCTACTTGATCATTTAAGAGCTATTGTGAAATTTAGGGGACTATGAGGCTCGGACTTTCTTAGCCCAACAGTTAATCTTTCCCACCTTTTCTCACTTCTGGTGTATGATAGTCTCCAAAATGAATATGACTATTCCTGAAATTCATCATATACCTGTCTCTCCTGAGATCAAATATTTTTCGTCCTGGTTGTATTATTGTGAATGCCATATGTCAGAGTAAACCAGGTTTTTAACATTGCATGGGGGTTTGAACTTTGAGGGCACAATGGAACAAGCTCATTCCTTTCGACTTCCTCATATGTTTCCCATTGTCTACCATAATTTACTTCATTTGCTGCCCATGACATAAATGATCTCAAATGGATATCTCCAATATATAGAAGAGGGTTCCATTCTATTTCAAATGGAATTAAAAAGCCATGCAAATAAAATTCACACAGAGAATTTCTTAACCAATTAGGGGCTACCTGGTATGCATCTTAGAATTCTTTAGCAGTGTGAAGTATATGATCTTGATTTCTAGAAATTCTCATTAGTTGGAACTATAAGAATTGTTCTTTAAGGCACAGAGCATAAAATCTGGGTGGTGGTCTGCATTCCATAATCTGACCAGTTACTTTTAACATTTCATCCATTTTTCCATGTAACTCAAGAATTTCCTGTTTCTGACTTTTAATTTCTTTTTTCAGTTTCTTCCTTTCTACCTCCCAAAGACTTTGTTGCATGTCAGTCTGGGCTAGGTTCCAGAAAGTTAGGGTTTTCCATGTAACTGGTTCCCAGTTAGCTTTGACATATTCCAGAAACTCAATCAAAAATGTCTTCTTATAAACAACAATGGCTTGAAAAGTGGTGGGGGAAAATGTAGCTTCACTGGCCACATCTAATTGTTCAGTATGTTCCTACTCTTGCTGCAAGATAAATTCTAGTTGATGTAGTGGAGAAGACTGTGCTTCCTCTGAAATCTGCATAGCAGCGGCAGCCAAGTCATCAAGACTTGGTACCCCTTTTTCATTATGCCCAATTTCCCTTGTCTCAATTTGTTCCTCTTTAGGAATGAATAAACTCTGTACAGTATTCTCAGAAACATTCTAAGAAACATCAAATTCAGACTCTATGGACCCTTATGAAATTACAATAACCTCTGGTTAAGGTGAAGCAGAGGAGGTCTTACATTGTTTCCTTGTGGAAACTCTTCTTGGCACTGGTGTGGCTGCTGGAGGTGTTCTTGTAGCCTTCTATCTGGTCTGACTAGAGGGTTCTACCCTACCAGAGGATGATGGTGAACTAGTAATAGCAATAGGTGTTGCTGTAGGAGAAGGGCATTGCCTTTTCTAAGAATGAGGGTTAGATTTTGGGGACTCTTTTTCCTTTATTTTTCCCTTCTCTCTCCTAGTGACAGACCTAGTTTGTACCCTAGCAAAGGATTCAAGTGTGAGAGCTATAGGACAAGGTGCTATAGGAGCAGATGACCCTTGCCCTGTTCTTCTACTGGTAGACGCAATTTCTTCTTTCTTTTCTGAGGCCGTGGGGTACGTACCCTAGGGGGTTCTAGAATTTGCAAGCTCTTTTGGGCAATGAATTGTTGCTAGGAAAGAGGTGAGACATCTCTCAAAGAGCGTTCAATCAATAATTTGATAAGGCCATGGTGAGCAATAGAACTATCTTTCCCCTATTGGGTTCCATGGGAACTTTGTTCTAGAAAATTTAACAAGAAATTTGAAACATTTACAACTAGCCCATGCCTCATATGACTTAATAATTTGAAATGGTAAGAATGCAGGTAAGAGAAACGGCCTTCACAGGTTAAATACCTGATTATGTAAGCATCATATTCTTAATAAGGAGGAGGCAACGATACCCACTTGCATCCCTGCTTGGAGACTTCCAAAGGTCCATTAGTGGGTATTGAAAATTCAGCCCTTGCAGAGGCAGCATCTGAATTTTTTTTTCTCCAACGGCTGGAAGCCCAGTTACTTTAGCAATTTTGTCTTTAGTTACAACCGTTAGACCCCATATAGTAGCCTCCCCTTCATAAAAGGTTCTCAAAATTTTTCCAACAACCTCCACATCAAAAGTATTTAAACTCAAGAAGTAGTTTAACCATCCACAAAGGCTGAATGCCTAGACTGTTTGAGGATTTTGCAATAATAACTCATGAGCTACAAGCTCATGTCACACCATCTGACCACCCATGTTCATAGGTTTTCCCCAATTGAATTCAACTCTCTGCTGAAAATTCAAAAATTTCTTCTCTGTTTCCCTTTTTGTTCTGGTTTCTTCTCTGCCATGTCGTCACATTTCTCTCTTTTCCAAAAATGAACTTTTTGAACAAACAGTTTTAATTGTAATTTACAAGAAAAATATGCAATGAAAAAGACATGCAATCATATTTGAAAAGTACCCGAAAAATAATAAAGAAAGGTTATCTAAGCAATTGTGGCAGCCACGAAAACACAGGTTTTAAAAGTGGATTACCCTGCCCCCTACTTAGAGTATGACATGTGTCCTCACATGTACTAAAGAATAGGTGAAGATCAGGTAATAATGACTGGTAAAGTCATAGCAGTAAATGAATAGAATAAAATAAATTAAATATGTGATAACAAAAGATATGGCGTACCTTTGATAAATGCATGTACGTGTGAAGAAAGATGATAGCTTTGGCATGAATTGATAGTTGGGAATGATATCATAATTAAGGGTGATGCAGATGAATGAGGTGGATGGGTGATGTGGGCGGTCAAGATGAATGGATGGAATGGATAGATGGGATGGATGGATGGAAGATAAAGAGGTGAGATGTGGCGATAAGTGAAAATGAAGAAGAAAGGGGTTTCCTTAAAAAGAAAACTATTATTATGAGCATGCTTTTCAAAATTATGGTGAAGCTGCTCAAAATTATGGTGAAGCTGTAGAAGAAAGGCTATAGCCTTCGGCTGTAGGAAGAGTAGCGGCAGGATCCCGAACGAATTGTTGCATGAATTCTTCTTTTGAGACTAGTTTATGGTACAACCAGAGGCGGTGTCCATTAACCAACAGCTTGAATCAAACAAGATCAATTGTAACAAGTTGAACTGTACCATTAGCAAATACATTCTCAATTTTATACGGCCCCAACCATCTGGTTTGTAATTTTCCTAGACTGTCCTTATACCATGAGTCATATAGTAGAGCCCAATCTCCTACTTTGAATTTCTTCTCCTTAATGTATTTATCATGCCACCTTATTCGCTAATTTTGTATCATCTCAATGTGCTACAGGGCATGCTTTTGGATTTTATCTAGAGCATTGAGCTGCATGATTATGTCCTTTTGTGCATTTGTTAAATCCATATCTAGCTCCAGTGCTGTTCGGAGAGCCTAATGTTCAAATTCTATTGGCATCACAGCTGTTTTACCATACACCATTTCAAAAGGTGTAAATCCTATAGCAGTCTTCTAGGTAGTACGGTAGGCCCATATAGCTTCAGATAACCTGGTGGCCTAGTCTTCTTATGAAAATCTATAGTTTTAGTCAAAATGGCCTCTATGTCCCTATTGGTGACCTCAACTGGCCATTGGCCTAGGGGTGATAAGAGTTGATTTCCTGTGTCGTATATTTTATTCATTGACTAAAGTTGTGATAAGTGTAGAAGTAAATTGTGCTCCCTGATCTGTCACTATCTCCCTAGGAACACCAAACCTAGTAAATATTTCCTCATATAAGAATTCAGCCACTTTATTATCCCTAGCATGTTTCATAGGTTTAGCTTCTACCCATTTTGCGACATAATCTATGTACACAAGAATGTAGGACTTACCATTGGAAGGTGGGTCAATTGGTCCCACAAAATCTAGTCCCCATTTGTCGAATGGTGTAACTGCAATTTGTGGAAATAGAGGCATTTCATCAGAGCGAGTTGGTCTTCCCATCCTTTGGCATCTGTCACATCTCCTTGTATACTTGGTTGCATCTCTATGTAAGGTTGGCCAATAGTAACCAGTATTTAAAATTTTCATTGCTGTCCTTTTGGCAGCAAAATGTTTGCCACACGGCTCATCATGGCTGGCATGCAGTATATCATGAGTGTCCTCCTCTAGTACACATCTCCTCATAATGTGATCTAGCCTTGTATAAAACATGCAATCTGTAATCCAAGAAAAGTTATAACTTTTCTCTACCAATAATATTTTTTTCTTAGAAGAGAATTGAGGAGGAATTCTTCCTAGCTTGTCCATAATTGTAATGTCAAATTCCTGCATCAGCAATAACCATCTTTCCAGTCTTCCAGATATTGAGCTTTTGTTCATGAGATACCAAATTGCTGCATGATCAGTGTGGACAAATATCTGATAACCAGTGATATAATGCCTGAATTTATTGAGGGCGTAGATGATTGCCAATATTTCTTTTGCTGTAACAGTGTAGTTGAATTCAACCCCTTGCAGATTTTTGCTTATGTAGTAGAGTACATGTTTAGTTGATCCATCCTTCTGCCCTAGCACTACCACAATTGCATAATTTGAGGCATCAGTATGAATATGAAATGGGAGTGACAAATCAGGTCCTTTCAGAATAGGTGCCTATGTGAGGGTGAATTTCATGTAAAGAAATGCTTTTTCACATTCTTCTGTCCAAGAAAATTCTACATCTTTCTTCAGCAGATTGTATAAGGGACCTGCTATTTGGCTGAAGTCATTGATGAATCTTCTGTAGTATCCTACATAGCCTAGAAAACTTTGTACCTCCTTCTGCTTAGTAGGAGAGGGTAACTTAGAGATGATGTCAATTTTAGCAGGATCAACCTGAATTCTTGCAAAAAAAATATAGTGACCGAGCACTATTCCCTCCTACATCATCATGAAGCATTTTTGACTATTCAACGACAGGTTGTGATCTTCACATCTCTGTAGTACTTTTTCCAAGTTAGCTTGAGCTTCCTCAAATGTTGTACCATAAATAGTAAAGTTGTCCATGTATATTTCCATGCAATCATATGAGATGTCTAAGAAGATGCTTATGAATGCCCTATGGAAAGTTGCAGGAGCATTACAGAGACCAAAAAGTAAAACTGAATAGGCAAATGTTCCCCAAGGGCATGTAAAAGTAGTCTTTTCCTGATCCTCAGGAGAAATCTTGATCTGATTGTATCCACTGAAGCCATCCAAGAATGAGTACTTCTTTCTAGCTAAATTATCCAGAACTTGATCAATAAATGGAAGAGGAAAGTAATCTTTCTTTGTTGCTAAGTTAAGTTCTCTGTAATCTACACATACCCTTCATTTTCATCCTTTCTTAGGAACAATGATCAATGGGGAAACCCATTGACTATTAGAGATTGGGTAGATAAAGCTAGCTGTCAACATTTTCTATAATTTTTCTTTAACAATCTCTCTCAAAGTTGGATTGATTCTTCTTTGAGGCTGCCTGACAGGTTTGAAGTCACTGTTAATATATATGCGATGTGTACAGAGTTTTGGGTCGAGGCCCTTCATATCTCCATAGTCCCATGCAAAAGCTGACTTATGACTGGTAAACATTTTGATCATAGATTCTTGTTGCTCACGTGTGAGGTTTTTATTAATGCACAAGGTTTTTCCTGCAGCTACCTTAATTTGGGAGGTTAAGTCTATTATAGATACTTCAGATAGAAATGGCATGTCTACCTCATGGGGTATTAAGGTGTGCAAGCAATTAGTTGCTGCAGGATAATGAGCTGATGTGGATGGAGAAAGAATAGTCTGCAAGGAACATGGATTTCTCTCACAATGAAAGTATTCAGTACCATAGTTATTCAACAAGATATTGGATAGTATATCTTCTTCTTCCTACTATGCAATGAAAGGCTCTCTGGTAATCATCATTAAATTGGCCACAGAGTTCACTTCTTCCTCTTCTCCCAAATCTGGCCAAGCAACATCTCCAGACTCAAGTTGGGGCAGTGCTGGAGAATAGAGGGTAAGTTTCTTTGTGCTATATCCATCAGATATTGTCATATCACCTGATCTACAACCAATGCAAGCATCAACAGTAGCCAACCAAGGCCTTCCTAGTATGACAGGATATCCCCCCAATGATGCTTTTGGAGATAAGACCATGAAATCGGCAGGGTATTCCCAGGAATCCAAGGTGACTACCAGGTCTTCGACTACCCCATCAGGTTTGACAGTTGAGCTATCAACAAGCTATAATATTGTAGGTGTAGTCCTTATTTCTGAAATATTAATTTTTACAACCAGGTCCTTTGTCATGACATTGATAGCTGCACCAAGATCTACTAAGGCATTCTTAATTTACAACCCATTAACATTTATCTCCACAACAGGACTTCCTGGATCTAAATATTTTGGGATGCTAAGCTTCTCTAGCATTAAGTCAGAGATTTGGCCTATTACATGGATAGTTTGAGGGTCTTTCTTTTTCCTCCTTGGTTTCTTCAAACATGCCTCCTTGATGGTCTTGCCATAGATAGGTACTTCTTTGATTGCTTGGAACAAGGGAATTTTCACACATATATGCTTTAGTTGGTCAAGAATATCAAAGGTGGGTTCTTCTTGTTTCTTTACATTTTCACCTTCCAATCTTTGTGGGAAAGGAGGGGGCACCTTATCAGATGACTTAGGTAATGATGGAATCTGAACTGGCTGATTTGGTTGGGCTTGGTCATTGATATCTTCTTCTTCTTGGTCAGTCTCCTCAAGTGGTAATTCTGAGATTATGGAAGGAGATGGTGTGGGTAGCACGGTTCCTAAACATAAATTAATATTATTTAGGTTAAGAGCATAGGCATGCTGATGATTAGGATCAACAAAATAGACTTGCTGCTACTGTGGTTGCTGGTTATTTGGATTAGGTGCTGCCTGAGCTAGTAGTTGGGTTGATTTTGGATTCTAACCTTGATTAGGTGCAAGAGGTGGCATAATGGATTGCTACTTGGGTTGCTGCAGGAAACCTGTGGTTGGATTTGACCATTGTTGGCCTCCTCTCCATTGGTTAGGCTGCTGCCAATTCCCTTGTGGAGGCTGCCACTGATTTTGCTGAGGTGGTTGCCAGTTCCCTTGTGAGGCTTTCCAACAGTTTTGCTGGGCATTTGGCCAAGGGTTATGCCACTGAGGTTGGGAGTATGGCCCATAGTTTAGAGGGTACTGATTTTTCCATTGACTATTATATGAACCAAAATTTTGCAAAGGGTCCTGAGGCATACCTTGTCTTGGGGCCCATGGCCTCCTTTGTGCAACAAAGAAGACTTGATCATCATCACCTTCTATCATCTTAAAATTAGTAGGCAACTATTTAGCCTCCATGTTGGCCACCATCTTGCATCTACAGTCACGCTTCTTCTATCTACAATGTGGACAAAACACAGCCAAGATTGCTTCAGCTTCATGTTTCTTTCGAGCTTGCATAGTGTCCAATTGTGTAGCCATGTTGTTAATGATTTCCTGCTTGAAATCAGACAACAAATTTGTGATCTCCATTCGGGAAACTCCACTGGAAGAAGATTTACCCACTATAGCTTGATGACCTCTACCCTTCTTCACATTTGCTTGGGAGTAATTAAGACATATTTTCTTAATATCATCCCAAGGCAGTTGGGTTATATCACCTCCTCCCATCAGGTCCAGAGCGTCTATATAGGCATCACTGATCCCTCTTAGAAAAAATAGTTTCTGAGAGTCTTCATTGAGAGTATGGTTTGAGTTATTTTTCAAAGAAAATAAGAATCTTAAAATATAATCCTCCAAACTTTCATCCTCCTTTTGCTGAATCTTGAATATATCATCTCCCTTACTGCCACTTTTACAATATTCCTTATATTTCTCAAGGAATTTTGTTTGCATGGCTGCCCAACTATCAACAACACCTCTTCCCAAACTCATGAACCTTCTGAGAGATCCTTCCTTCAAGGTGGAAGGAAACAACTTCAACTTGTGAGCATCTGAAGTATAGTCATAACTATGACAGAGGATATCAAACTCAAACATGAAAGTTTTAGGGTCCTTCGTAACTAGGCCATAGAACTTGGGAAATAGTGAAGAAGGAATATTTTTAAGATTGTCAGTATCTCGCTGGGGAACAATGGGAAACTCAAAAGCAAGAGGTGGATTAGGTGGATTATTTTCCATATTGGCTTGTTGGAATATCAGAGCAAATGGATTTTCCTCAAGTTCTTCATTGGCTGGGTCAAATGGCAGCTCAACAAACAGGTTTTTAGGGAGAAACCTCCCCAACATGTCTCTTCTTCTATGCATGCAATAAAATGAATGGTGATTTGAAGGATTTTGAAATTTTTTGATTAACAAACTAAACTAATGCTAAAAATGACTTCTGACAAATTCTCAGCTTGACATCATCCCCGACAACAGCGCCAAAAATTGTCGCACCTACAAAAGGATATGAAAATCATTGTAAAACCTATCCTGGGAATTGGACGTTCCAGTAGGTGACCAATATCTCTTTATGGACGTTCATTTACTTGTCAAACTATGGAATGTATACTTTGAATGGCACAGCACAATATATGCACTAAGAACTAGTTTTGGTCACAACTTAACAGAAATAAATACTTGGAAAGAATTCTATCTACGCTACAGGAAGGAAATGCAAAGTTCTTTTAACTCAACCATGATTTAACCAAAATAGAAATCATAATAGCTATGACTAAGACTCAAACTATGAATTGAACTTATACTGCAAGAACAGACACATGGATGGATTTCTGATGCTCCAGGAGCAATACAAGACTAAGTTTGTACAAAAACTTTAAAGATGAAATCTAACTAATGATCAACAGAAAAAGAACAACTAACTAACTAGCTACAGATACTTACTAAGTGGGCCCCCTTAGCAAGCATCTACTAATTACACAAGCACTGAACTCAGAACTTCATCAAACTTTATTCATAAACTCAGAATGGTATAGATCACTTTGTTCATATGAAAACTAGCAACAAACTCTATCTCTTGTCATACAGATTCTGCCTTTTATTACTATCATACTGACTCTTACATGATATCTGCTATCTCCCTATCACTATGCTTCTATCTAACTTCTAACCATCTTCTTGCTCACTTGTGTAGGAAGAGCACTTATTTAAAATCAGGAGAACAACTAGCTAACTACCCCTAACAAAGAAAGACGTGGAAGTAAAGTGTATCCCAAAATCAAGGAACATACTTCATAAATGAATTTATCCGTTCAACCTGATCCAGAGAGAATCTAGCGCTCCACTCTTTCTAGATTGAATGTCATTAAAAATCCTTCCCAATGGTTTCAGTCAAAGAGTCTTTTCCAGAGCTTCCTCGAAGTCATGCAGGAAATAGACTTTACTGCAAGGCCGAGATCGGCTGTGCTTGACTCGATCATACTTTCTTCAACAACCTATGAAACACAAGGTAACAGATGTGAAAGAAAAGGTGCATGGCACATACACAATATCCATTCATTAATCACATATTTAAATCTATTTCATCATTCAAAAACTACATGTGATATACCAGTCATTTAGGGAGTCAACAGGGTAATAAATGTAGACAAGACAACACAATAGGCTGCAGGAACATGAAAGTGTTTTGCTACAAGATATCCCCATAAAAGGTTTCAAAAGAGTTTAAACAACCATGAATAACAAAAGTAAAGGTATTAAAAGTTCATCATAATATCCAAACTATGAGCACATTTTTGGCTCATCACTCCCCATCCAAGTGGGCCCACTCATTGCAGAAACTACATGTCAAGTATTGAACTTTGATCTTCCCTACAACATACTGCTTGGTCGACCTTGGATCCATGCTCTAAAGGCTATAACCTTGACTTATCATCAATGTGTGAAGTTTCCTTTTGAGGGAAAAGCGATTACTATCCATGGAGATCCTGAACCTTTTTACTATTGCAAAAAATATTGAAGCCAAGTTCTATAAAATACACCTAAAAATGACACAAGGCCTACACCTTCCACATCATTTTTTGACCCATCATCCCTTGTATCTACTTCTGAAACAAAGGAACTCATTGTGCAAAAAATACCTGATATCAAAGTAGCAATTCAAGATTATGCTATGAGAACTATAAGATAATGAAGAACACCTTTTTCTTATGAGATCTACCTAATTCTCCTCAATCTCATGGAAAACCTATAACTAACAGAAAAGAGCCTAAAACTATCAAGATTGCAGCCACTACCTTCGTCAAGCGGGGGGATTTGAATTAGAAAGATGTCAATGAGAACTATATCTCTAAACTTCTCTATCGAGATGAATGACCTATCCCTGCTCTTCCTATGGAAAATGATAAAAAAAGGCTTGCAACTCATGAAGGGAATGGGATATAGCAAGAATGAGAATCTAGGAAAAAATAATAATGGTTTACTAGAATCGATCGTTCTTGAGAAATGACTAAAGAATTTGGGCCTAGGTTGTAATACTAGCAAGGTCACCCTTATTGGAAAAGGTGCTTCCACTAAATGCGCCGAGGCTTCCTCTTGGTTACCTACATTATGTGATAAAACCTTAGATGAATTCCCCCTTGATGTTGTTGACCTATTTGAAAACAAATCCCTCTTTAGATATCCATTACATCCTTTGCTCCAAGCAATCAACCAACTAAAACATGCCTAGTCTACCCACAACTTATTGACATGGACCAACAAGAACCACCAATTCTTGATTTATTCAAAAACAACGAAGCGATCTTAGAATTGATGGGAGTTCATTACAAATTACCATGGGAAGATCATAAAGTAGGATTTGATATAGAGCTAGCTATAGAGGCATACTATGGGTAGAAAATTGAGTCCTTCAGTTGCAAAATAGATGAAATGCAACTAACATGTAGTTTTTAAAGTGAAAACCACACTATGGCACTTTCTAATCCTAAAAAAGTAAAAAATAAAGGACACTTCCAATGGTGAAAACCTCTTTGAGGTGCCCAAATATGAGGGATTCAATCTCCCCCTTAGTGAAATGCATCCAAAAAAGTCAACAATACTAGTAAAAAAGGCTACACTAGTCAATGTGGGTACCAAAGAAGCACCTAAGATCACTTTCTATGGAAAATCATTGTTGGACAAAGAACAGATGAACCTACTAGCATTCCTAAAAGAGCACAAAGATAAATTTGCATGCTCTTAAATCTATATTCCAGGGATCAACCGAGAAGTAGTTATGCAACACTTAGTAGTCCATCCTAAAGCTAATCTAGTCAAACAAAAATTAAGGACGATGACCCTTAGATAACACTCTTGGTCAAACTTAGAGTTGTAAAAGCTTCTTGAAATTGGATTTATTCGACTGATAGATTATCCTGAGTGGGTTTTAAACCTGGTACTAGTCTCAAAACCCACTAGGGGCTTCAAAATATGCAGTTATTTTAGAGACTTAAAAAAGGCATGTTAGAAGGATGATTTCCCTCTGCCTAATATCAACCTCATTGTAGACTTAACAACTGGGCATGAAATTTTGTCGCTAATGGATGGTTTTTCAGGCTATAATCAAATCATTATCACCAAGGAAGATCAACAAAAAACTATGTTCACTTATCCATGGGGAACCTATTATTGGAATGTGATGCCATTTGGGCTAATGAATGCAAGAGAAACCTATTGTTAAGGTGCCAAATTGACCCACAACATGCAGGTAAGATAAAGTAAAAGCATCTCACCTCTCTTGAAAGAGACAATTAGTAATCAAACTAATCACCTCCCAAGGTCCTTGATGTTGGTTCACAACATTGCTATTTCACAAAGTGGTCATATGGCTATAATATTCAAGGGGCTTGCTAGTTTTGAGCTTCTTGATTGTTGCAAGATCAAATACCTATCTAAACCTACTTTAACTGAGGGTTTTAAAGAAATAGAAAAAGATAGATCAAGGTTTTCAAACTGAAAAGAATGTTGATTCATTCAACTAATCAGACTTGTTACCTTCCAAGGAATTCCTAAACTAGAACAACAAAATAAAATTAACCTATAATTGATACAAAGTTTCATTCATTCACAGTGAAACTTTTAAAAGTAGATTGAAAATCATCATTCAAAAAAAATATAAGATAAAATTTCATTCCTTGAAAGATTTTCAAATCAAATGATTAAACCAAAATGAATACCATTCTAGAGCATAATATAAAGTAGGTTTTAGTCTAGCTGCTCCTACTACCAATGAAACAGATAAGCAACATTTACAAATCTGGGAAGATCACTAGTGTATGGAAACCCATGTCTTCAAATTATCTCCATCTATGCTAAGAAAACCAGGAAGATACATCACCTCCTCCTCCTGTTGAACTACAAAAATCACGTCTAACTTACATCAAAAACACTTTCTTTTTCTAACCTTTGTTCACTCTTTCTACCTCCAGCTTGCTAACTAATTCACTAACATTTTCTTTTCTAAATTTTTCTAAGCTTTGTTAACCCTTTCTGCCTCCAGCTTGCTAACTAATTTGCTAACTTTTTCTTTTCTAACTTTTTCTAATCTTTGTTAACCCTTACAAAAGATGCGAAACACCATATTTATAAAATACATCAGATCTGTTCACCCAATTAGGGTTTACAATAAGTCAATCACAGAGCAAGTCGGCCCTAGAAGAATTTGAAACAAAGTCAAACGTGCATTAAATGCATGGGCACCAACCAGATCGGCCCAGGATCTCCCTCATAACTCAGACAAAAATGTGTGAAGAAGAGGCAAAGTGGAACAATGAGGAAGCATGACTTTCAATGTAGCTTTGCATTAACTACTTCCCCCACTTCACCTATACCTTGTTCCATTTCGACCTTCGTCACCAAGGATGTCTTTCGTAAGCTATCCACAAGTGGCATAGGCAAAACCCTAGTTCACAATTTAACAACATTAATATTATTCTTTAGCTACCCCATCGTATTGTCCCAGTCTCCCTTGTTGGATTGATATTCATTAATGGTTGCATTGTAGGTCGCTGCATCATCTAGCTAGTTCCCAGTTACTGTATCCCATGATAGCCTTAGTCCTTCGTAGTAGGGTGCTCATATTAATATCTAAAACATCGAACTAGACTGATTCCATCTTGCCCTCAGGGATCCTACTCTTTTTGTCTAGCTTCATTCTTTTTCTGCTTTAGAGATGGATGATCCCTTTGTGTCCTTTAGCCTCTCCAACCACCATTGTGCTAAGACTCAACCTACATTCATTGAACACCAATGTGAGAATCCAAATGTTGACAACAATTTCATCCAAGTGTTAGCTTAAAATCATGATAAAACCATTAAATTAGCCATTAAGCATCAACACTGAGAAGTTCAGGATTTCAAGTTAACTAGGGAAAACTAGCTTGGGAGGAATTTCAAAAATTTCCAAACTAGGTGGATTCTCTTGATGAGGCACCAATATCAACAATAGATCATCAAAATGAACACAAACAACATACAATAGTGAAATTCATAAGCTAAAGTAATATATGTTTAAGCATTCATCATTAGATTCATCAATTTTATCCAATTTCTTAAATTCCACAAAGCATAACAAAGAATTCAAAAAAATTCGGCTGGACCAGAATTCTATGAAGAGCACAAAAATTTTGAACACCAACACATTTCCAGGAAACTGAAGGAATCAGAAAAATCTGACTGGGCAAGAAAATCCCAAGGTCGACAGAAAACTCGAAAATCGATAATCCAACACAAATCGCTCAAATTGACTGAAGGTCACAAATTTGAGGTCTCTAGGCATGAAAATCGTTTAACATGAGCCTCCTACAGATCTTTTTTGAATACTAGGCTCAATCAAAAGTAGATCAAGACAAAATGATGATGCCCTAGGCATGAAACCCTAGATTTAAACCATGAACGCACAGGGCAAGCCATGAAATGCCCAAACACAGGAATTCAAACTCCAAGCAAGACCATAGTGATTTAAAGCACAACAAGATTCAAAATCTCAACTCAGAAGAACACAAATGATAAAGAAAATTGACATAAAGCTCTAAAAATTGACCAAACTCAGAAACCCGATGGCTAGATGGAAATCCAAAAAAATCCAACCAAAGCAGAATTCTGCAAAGGCCAAAAATCTTTGTAATGTAGTGTAAAATAGGCTAAGCCAGACTTCAAGCTCAATTCGAGAAAATCTAGACGGGGAAGACAATCCTAAACTGGATCAAAAACTCGAACAACATTGAAACTAGAGTTTGAAAGAAAACCTGGGAAAATCCAGATGGACCGGAAAATCCTGAACCAAGGTAAAAACTTGAACTTCGCCCAAAACATAATATTTTCAATATGCAACTTGGGAAAAACACTTGGGCAAGCAAGATTAACATATTAAGCACATGCCAACGCAAAGAAAAACCTTAAAATCGAAGGGGGAAAAACACAAAGAGTGAAAGAAAAAGAGGGTCCCATTTTAATCAAACTTAAAATGGGGTGGTTATGCAAGGCATAACACCTATCAAATGAAAATGACCCTCATCTTTCACGACATGATCCAAAAAATAGTTGAAGATTATGTGGATGGTATTTTGGAAAAATCAAAGAAAATAAGTGAGCACATACAAGTCTTAGGACCCATCTTTGAGAGGCTATAATAATACAAAGTAAGGATAAATCCAAAAAAGTGTGTCTTTTGGGTCACATTAAGGAAACTTCTTGGCTTCATTGTCTCACAAAGAGTGATAGAAATTGATCCAACAAAAGTAAAATCCATCCAAGACATGGAACCAACACAAATAGTAAAGTAGATGAGAGGGTTATAAGGAAGATTGCTCATGCCGCCAATACCAAACAAACCACTGATCTTGTATATCTCAGCAACACTAGTAGCACTAGGAGCTCTTTTGGCACAACATGATGAAAACATAAAGGAAAGGGCTACCTACTACATCTATAGGACTTTAGTGGGCTATGAAATGAACTATTCACCCATTGAGAAAGCATGCCTAGCAATAGTTTTTGATTCACAAAAGTTTAGGCACTACATGCTGTCAGATCAAATCAAACTTATCTCCAAAATTGACCCATTGAAATACTTGTTATCCAAAGAAAATATCACAAGGTGAATGGCCAAATGAGTGAAGATCTTAACAAAGTTTGACATAGAGTATGTAGAGTGTAAGGAAATTCAATGACAAGTAATCATAGACCAACTAGTAGAAGCACCTGTTTATGTTGAAAACCCTTTGATATCTGAGTTATCTAATGAATTAATGTCCCTTATCAATCTCATAGCTTAGTGGAGGATGTATTTTGATGGATCGTTCACCTAGCATGGATTAGGAGTAGGTATTCTTTTCATCACCCCTCAAGGTGATTGTATTTCAAAGTCACACCAACTATCATTCCCTTGTATTAATAGCATTGTTGAGTATGAAGTCCTAATCATAGGTCTAAGGATAGCGATTTAGTGGTAGATACAAAAAATGAAAGTCTATGGAGACTCACAACTGGTTATCAACCAAGTCAACAATGGCTATCAAACTAAGGATGACAAGCTCACTCCATAGAAAAAGATGGTGGGAAATATCAAGGACCTTTTAATGACATAATTCTTGAACAAATTCCTCACATGAATAACAAAGAAATAAACACCATGGTAGAAATTGGATCACTACTAGACATGTCGAACAACGTCCTCTAATGTGAATTCTTAGTAGAACAACTTCTCATACCAAATTTTGAGATCCCTAAATTAGAATTCATGTGTGCCATTGTTGGTCTTAGATCCTTGTGGTCCCATGACATACTTACCTACCTAAGTAGAGCAACCTTCCCATTTGATATCACCTTAAACCTTAAAAATACCTTTGTTAAAAAGGAATCCCAATTTGTGATCCTAGATGATACCCTTTAATGCTGAAGCATCGAGGGTACATTGCTATGATGTCTTAACCAAGAGGAAGCCTTGACCACTTTAACAAAGGTACATGATGGCATATGTGGGTCTCATTCTAGCAATATGACATTAGCTAAGAAACTATTGAGGACAAGGTACTATTGGACAACCATGGAAAAGGAAGCTCATTAGTATGTGCAAAAGTGTGTCCAATGTCAATAGCATGGGGATATAATTCATACTTTAGATCAAGAGTTGCAACCCATGATGACACCCTAGCCTTTATTGCAATGGGGACTTAACCTCATAGGAAAAATCAACCCAACCTCATCCAATGGGCACAAGTTTATCATAATAGCCACTAAGTACTTTACTAAGTGGGTTGAAGCCATTCCTATGACCTACATAATGGGGAATAAAATTGCTAAATTTATCCTAAACTACCTAATATGTCATTATGGTGTTCCACAAATTCTCATCTCAGATAATGGAACCCCCTTTAAGAATCAGGATGTGAAAGAGCTATGTCAAAGATTCAACATCCAACATTGATTCTCTACCCCATATTATCCCTAGGGAAATGGTCAAGCTGAGGCTACAAACAAAACCATCTTGAAAATCTTGAAGAAAATGGTCAATGAAGTTGGTTGTGATTAGCATATACAACTAAATCCTACACTCTAGGCTTATCGAAACAATAGTCACACACCAATAGGTGTAACCCATTTCTCCTTAGTCTATGGATCTGAGGCTATCTTTCCTATTGAGGTTGAGCTCCCATCATTGCAAGTGGTACTATAGAACCTGATCACTGATGAAGAATATAGAGTATCTTGGTTAAACGAGTTAGAATTCCTGGGTGAGGGTATGTGCAGGATCATCATGGAAAAAATAGGCCCTTAAGTGGCAAAAAATTTAGAAAGATCAGAGTTAGGCAACTTGACATAAAATTTTGAAGAATTTATCTATATTATTTAAAAAATATGTAAGAATGGAATGTGTAGCAAATTGAATGTAGTTTCTAAACTACTAGGTTTATTTTTAAAAAAAAAATCTATTTGGTGAAAATTTGAAATTTCAATACAGTAGTACTTAAATTTTAGGGAAAAATAAAGTAGTTGTCTATCTGACCACCCTAACCACAATAAAATGATAATATTTTTTTGTAAGATTTTAGATATAAGTAGAGTACTCATGTCAGATGTGATGCACATTTTTTTGTAATTTTTTTCTAAGTAAATAATTAATTATGATTTTTATTACAACTTTTAAAAAATAAATAAAATCATATGTCTAACCACCTTAACTTGGTCAAAACTTCATGAAATTCATTTTTTTTTTTTTAATACTATAGTATACGAAGCATAGAATGTGACACATGTTTCAGATTCAAAAAATATGATATTGTTTGAAAGCTATAGATGTTTCTCAATCAGCCTATCAATCAATACTTTAGTTGTAATTCAAATAGAAAATAAATAATAATAATAATTTATTTAATTCAAAGTAAAGCATAATTTATATTGGTGGAAATCTAAGAATCTCCTTTAAAAACCCTTTTCGTTTCATCAATTTTGGGTAAAAAAAAAGTCGTCAGCCACATAACCTACAAAAACCCATCATATTGCCACTTTTTGGCCCATCATGATCCTGCACATACCCGTGAGCATCATCTTGATGCCCTCAATCACTTGCAGGTATATCAAAATTGACTAAAATAGAGCTATAACAAGAGGATCAAATGTTGGTCTTTCTAGGAAGGGGATCTTGTCCTAAAATAGAATCAGAAGAATCATCTAAATCAAGACAACAAAGGTAAGCTTGAGCCTAATTGGTTGGGTCCTTTTGTCATCACAACAAGCTATGAATCAAGAGCATACAAACTATAAATTCATAAAGGAGAACCCTTGCAGGAGCCAACCAACAAATTGCATCTTAAAATTTTTTATGCCTAGTCTTGAAAGGTGTAATTCTAAAAATACAAAAAAATCAAAAAATGATAAAAATCTAAAAATTTGAGAAAAAATGAGAAAAAGAAAAGAAAAACAATCATCCTTTAGTGAAAACCACTTCAGTGGTACTTTGGGCAAGCACCTGGTGAAAAGCTAGCAAATAGACACCTTATGTAAATAAAAAGCACCTCCATCTATTCTTTGGCTCTTTATCCTATCGTTCTTTGCATCACCATCCATCCTTCACCTATCTACATCCTTATCATAGCTTGATGTTGTGAAGTATTGCAATCCCTTTAGTACTACTTGGCATATTCCAAAGGTCAATTTGTCCTACCTATATCGAAGTTGTCTAACATGTCATGCTAGGGGAAATTCATTATGGATCATATGAGGTTCTTCTATATCTTTAGGTTATCTAAATTTTCTCATCAAAAAACACCAAAATTTTTTATAAAATCCAAAAAAAATCATAAAATATTCATCAGAAAATACAAAAACATTCAAAATCTTGTACAACTAAAATCTAAAAACATTCAAAAAATTGTAAACCCAAAATCCTAAACATCCAAATCTCATCAAAAACCCTAAAAATGTCAAACATTTAAAATCCAAAAATAGAACCATGGCAAGGCCATCATTGATGTTCATAAAATATTCTCTAAGCTTGAACATAGGCAAGGCCATCATTGATGTTCCCCTAAGACACCCTAGGTCAGTCCTTTAGGAGTCCATCATAATAAACTGGCATTCCATCAACTATTAATATCTCATTGTTAATAAGTCATGTCTGTCAAACTACGTGGTCTCTGTGTGTATAACGTAGGAAAGGCGTACCTTTGATCAACCTCCAAGACCCCTAAGATAGGTCTTTAGGTTAGGTTCTTGGTCATAAATTTTTGAAAAATTCCTAAACATTTGTAAAATATCTAAAAATTCCTAAAAATTTGTAAAATTGAAAAACCTCAAAACATCCAAATATTGAAAAACACAAAAACATTTGAAAAATCTGAAAATCTCTAAACATTTGTAAAATTGAAAAACCCCAAAACATGCAAAGATTGAAAAAATAAATAATATTTGAAAATTGAAAAGCCCAAAAACTTTCAAAAACATCCAAAAGAACTAAAAAGCCTCAAATATCTTTAGAAAACCCTAAAAAACCTCAAATAATCCAAAATCCAAAAATATTCACATAAAATTTCAAAAAGACCAAAAACAACCTCAAAACATTTTAAAATACCAAAAACATTGAAATATCCTAGAAATTTCAAAACCATCCATCCCATTTTTCTTTCACCCACAATGAATGTTCACCCATAATAAATCGATTGTCACCTGCAACCTTTGGCAAAATAAATAGAAAACAAGTATAACAAGTTGTAAAGTACGAACCTAATCATCAAAATATATAGTCTAAATCATAAATAAATGCATCCATGATGTTTATATCAATGGCTTATCATAAACCTCATCATAATCCTAACATCAAACAACCACCTGATCAACATGTCCTAGGGTGTATCCTTCCTGTGATGGACATCAATATCAGGCATCACTTTAGCTAAATTAAATAGGAAAGATGTATGGATAACAATGACTATTTGTCTTTGATATTTTCTTATGATTTATCTTAAAATGAATCATTCTAAGGGCCTATCAATTATGTATATCAAAATGATTTAGAGAGAAAGGAATGGGGCATCAATCATTATCTTTTGTTTGTTGTGCTTGTGGGTATTCTTGTAAAACAATCTTGTTGCATACTTGATTAGTTGTTTGTAGGAAGGCTGTTTGGAGTACGTTGACTATTGCATGTGCTTTGGTCCAACATATTCTAAGCTTTTAACTTGCATTCCAATGAGGTTTCTATATGTCAAGGTGTGAACAAGAACTATCATATCTATTTGCAGATTCAAAGTCCATTACACTAGATACAATGTCATCTTGGTTATCAATACCTTGTTGCATCGTGTCTATGTGTTATATCAAACAATAAGGAATGACAAAAAAATCCCAATCCTGAAATATGAGAAAATCATCATCTTGCATTTCTCATCACCCTCTCTAATAAAGTCTCGGTGGATCATAGACTTGTTGGATATTTTGAAGCAATCATCAAAATCAATGGTCAATCATTCTTTATTCTTCTATCTTCTCTCTGCAATAACCTGGTATCATGACTGTCAACAAAACCATCATCAATGCATCCATCCTGCATCCACAAATCATCAACATAATCATAGCATATCATATCATACATATTGCATCATAATTTAAGTTGTGATGAATAATATAGATTTTTTATTCTAAGCATCTTAAATTGATGCATCACATACCATAAGCATATATCACATTTTAAATACATATGTCCATATGCATACATAATCAGCATATCATGGAAATATATTGTTGATAGCAATGTTAGAGCAACAGGGTGAACAAATTCTTCACAGACAAACTGCAAATAGCCTATCCTTCTTAAAAGACTTAACCAAAGGAAACCCTAGGGGATTCGTATGATAGGATAAAGGTTGGCGCAGTTCAATCCCAAGTCTCCAGTAGTCAACTCTTGACATTACTAGGTTCACTTTAGGGCAATATGTGATATTGTTGTTAATATCAAAGGGACTATGTTTGTTTGAAATCATATGTATTAGACACTAAATTTTGAATTAGACTATAAAATAACATCATGAAATTGAAAGATTTGAAACAATATTTCATGAACATCAATAATTTTTCTATCAATTAAGTAGATTTAGCTTTAAGCATTCAACAATTTCATAGGAAACAAAATATTTTTAATAAATTTCCATCCATTCTATTGTTTTTAAACATTTTCTAGAATTTAAACATCTATTCTAAAATAAAGCATAAAAAATATTGAAAAATTAAAATTTATCCCCGTTATTCTCCATACATGCTCCAAAGAATTAACCAAATAAAAAAACCGCTTTATACTTCACTAGATTGTTTCATAGCTACATACAAAATGGTGCAAGCTTTTAAAGAGAGGGGTTTTAGTTTGGACATTGTGTAGGTTATGCATGCACCCTTAAAGGGTGCACCACAGAGTCTTGTTCGACTGAACTAACAAAACCAGCTACAAAGAGTCATGAGATAGGTAGCTATCAAATTGGCTTCAATATTGATTAATATCTATGTGCATACAAGTTTTTAGACTAGAATGATTCAGAAAATAGGAAAAAAGAATAAAAATTAGAGAAGTTTTGGCTCTTCTGAAATCCACAAATTCTGAAATTAACTTAAAAGGAAGTATTCTCTAACCTTTTATAGAAGTAAGGCACAAATATGATAGGAAAAATACATGAGAGGAAATCCAAGGGATGAATCACATCAAGGCATGTGGAATGTAGTGATTGGTAAGAGAATTGCAATCAAAGTCAATGAAGGTCAAATCCAATCACACGTTAAAACACTTTGAGATTTCATCTTTTTTATTTTTTCCAAGAAAATAACTTGAATTAGGATAATGTGTAGGAACTTTCCTAGATATTCAGAACAATTAATTTATCACCATGTTCCTATAGTTTTCTTTGCTTCAGGATTTCTACTCTCAGGAATGCGCTTCCTCGAAGATTGACATTTGTCTCCACTGCATGTGCAATAGCAAGATCTCCAACATTCTGGTGAACTCAAAGCACTCTACCTTATAACCTCTCAAAGTATGGAACCCGATTTGGATATAATTTTATTCGCTATTCAAATTTTCATTACTGTCCATACCTGAACTCTACATCTCTTGCAATCACAAATTCCACTCATTAAATCTGTTTCTAAAAAAAATACATTTATAAACATCTCATGTAAATAAAACATTATTCAAATGTTATCACATAAATAACATGCTTTCAAGTATATTACAAATCCTTGCATGGTTATCTTGTATATACCAAGCTATTGGACTATTAGACTAATTGGATAACCATAATATTTCAAAACTTCACTTTACATTGCTACCCAATATGTGATACTAGATATTCAACTTTACCCATGAACTTTCCCTAGACTTCAGTTTTATTAGAACTTCCATTTTACTAGACCGGAGCATTCTACTCACCTTCACATCACCTTTTTCCCTTTTCAAGCAATCTTGGTTCCTAGTATATGATACCCAAAACACCACAATACGAAGTACTCTTTTATTAAAGATTTCTCTTTGCTCTTCACTTCCGGTGATCTTTTCAACTAGCTAGCTCTTGCCATAAGAGTTAAATTTTTCACTTGGGTCCCCAAGTCTTATAGCCTTGGGGTGTGTTGTGAGACCACACAACAACTCACAACCAATAAAACCAAATTTAAACCAAAACTTGAGATTAAATCACCAATTGTTAATTATAATTTATGCATATTTTAAAATAAAAACGTTTACCTTTGCCTAGATTTTGGCATGAAAAAGTACAACTACCCTGAAAATATCCGTGTATGCTCTAAATAATTCCAATTTTTGGAATTTAGTGAAAAGTATCATTGAAATTGAAATTGAACTACATAATATGGTAATCCTCCAAATCCAACCAGGGATAGAGCCTTGTTGCCAATCAAGCATCCATAGACCTAACAAGGTTATCTCCATAATTCCCCCCAAACATAGCTCTACTACCAGCCAAGCATTGATAGCCCTGGTAGAGATATATGGATAGCCTAAAGAGTTTATATTTTCTTAATTTTTTTTTTGAGATATCACAATGATAGATCATTTTCTCTTTTGATATTTCAAGGATAGCTCATTTTTCAATTTGTAGGAAATAAAGCCTGCATTAGGTTGGGAATTATAGTGGTAGCGAAGGTTTCCTTTTAATTTTTCATTTAATGAAAACCCCTTCATCAATTCACTACTTCCCAAAAAACCATTCAATAATTCCCTGTTGGTGTGTATTTCCAACTAAATTTTACCAATTTATGTCAAATCCTAACTAACTGCAACTTTCCATATGTTAGAAAATATGCATAAATAAACATTTAGCAATGAACAATTTAATCACCAAATTTAAATATAAATTTAGAACCATTAGTCACCACCCTTCCAATTAATTTTTATGGAAACCACTAAATACTCAGCTAGCACTTCCAATTTGATGGCACTCCACCACATTAATGAATCAGGAATGTCATGATGACATTGAAACATGATCACATTATTTTACATTAAATTTGCATGCCTCAACTCTCACATATTACTTCTTTCATTTTACCTAGGTAATGACGTGTGCTACCTTACTAGCTTCATTTTCTTTTCTATTTTGCACACATAAGCACCTCCATAATTAATTTATCACCAACTTTGTGTAAAGAATTAATTTGATTTAACATTCCACTATGAAGACAATTATTAAATTTCCACCTTGCTTACAGTTTCCAAGAGTTTACTTGAGTTAACTATGTACCACAACTTCCTCACAACTTTCTATAAATTCCACACTTCTTGAATTCTTCATGCTTTTTCTTAGCTTTCTTGTTATTCTACATTTCTTGCTCTGCTAATTCTTGCTTACTTCTAGGTTATGGATACTCCAATTTGTTTCTCCTACTCTTGCCACCAAAACATTTTCTTGGGAAGTATCACACCACAAAGGCTTGATAAGGTTTTCTTCATTCAAACTTCCAATTTCACTATACCAAATTTGTGCTTAGTTCTTGGAGAAAAGTATGTAGAATTCAACTACTACTTCCATTTCTATTCCAATGTGCCTTCTCATTTTGTAGCATCACTTTTAGATATTGGGCTTCTTATAGAAGATGTTCATTTGACTGCCAATTTAATAGTAAGGCCTGAATCTTTGTAGAATCTGGATACTATTTTGTCTATTACACACTCAACCATTGGAATCCCTTCCATGGATGATATTCCTCATTTCCTGGAACATGGGGAAGTGGATCCACTCTGGCCTTTCCTTATTGACCTCAATATTCATGACTTTGAAGTTCATCAGGAACTTTCCTACATAGGGTATTTGGCCCTGATAGATGAGGCATCCCATATTGAAAGAATGGCCACTACTACATGCAACTCGACTCACTCTTTTTTTGACCTTTTTAAAATATTGTAAAGCAATAATTTCAATATTCTATGTATATGCATGATATACACATATATAGCTTTGTAGTACATCCTAAAGTGTGTATTTATTATGCATGGTTTTATCATTTTCATTTCACAACATAATTCTACAAATGTTTGAATTAACTCTCATGTGTAAGATAAGTAGAATTTTCTAACATAGAGGCCAAATGAAAAGAAAAGAAAAAGAAAGAAAGAAAAGCAACAACAAAGAAAAGGAAAACAAAAATAAAAGAAACCCTATGAAAATAAAACTAACCCTAACCAATAAAACCTCTAATTTAACAAATGATTGACCCTAACAAAACAACTTATTTTGATTTCAATGACTATTTCCATTGTTGTTTTGGTAGGAATTACAATAGGTTTATCCTTAAATTCATTCAAAAAAATTTCAAAATTTCTACTGTAACAATAATTTTTTCTAAATTGTCTACATTTAATAATCATAAATTCAAAGGTGTACTTACCAATGAATTGTCTTATATGTATGAAAACAACCTCATTAAAGGTTGATTTCACACACTTCATCTGATGCGACCATACTCTACCTTCTTTCAACCTTGTTTCATGTTTTTTCTCTTTACTTTGTTCATTTCCATGAATGGCTATGTCCATTTCTTATATTTCTCCTCCGAAAATATTTGTTTCTTCGATCCTATCTTCACTTTGCACTTTGTTAGACCATAACATATCACAATTTATATTGCTATCAGAGAGAAAAAGTAAAAGTTTGATACTTTGTATCATGCATAAAATCGAGAAAATTACCCTTTTTAACTTGGAACAAAATACACACATCTCCCACTCAATTCCCCACCCCTTTTCTATATTTGTTTTATCCACATATAAGGAGAATGATGACTCATCAATACCATTTCCTTTTCTTTGATACAATGTCTTTGAATCTTGGCATTCTTGATTATTTTCTTGTAAAACATTAGGATTTTCTTTATAAGAATTTTAGTTGTCAAACCATTTTGATGTATCAGATAATTTTTTAGTGCACCGTAGAAAAATGGCCCCTTGTCATTTTCATGGCTTTTTAGGTCTTGTTTCATGGTGTTTGTCTATTTTTCTTTGATTTTATGTTGTGACATGGCTTGAACATGCTTATTTAGGTACTAAAATCCAAAGAATGATGTCTTGTGAAGGTGTTGTGAAGTGTTGTAAGACATTTCTACATTCTTCTAGACTCTATTTATTGCAATTCACCTAAAAATCACCTTTTCATCACTCAAAAAGTCCTATTTTGAAGTGTTGTAAAGTCTTGTAACAAGCTTTCACACTTTTCTAGGCATATTTTTGCTATTTATCCCTTTTTCATGCTTTATTTGGCACCTTTATTCTCTCATATGCTTAATTAAGTGTATTTTTGAGTATTATCCCAACAATCAACATTAAATACAACATATTTCCCAATAGACATTTTTAGGTCCTAGGTGGGACCCATTCGCCATGGGTGGCAAATGAGTCCCCCTTAGCCCCAAATTCAAAATTTTTAAATTTTCCTTTCAAGATTTTATTCAAAAACACTTGATTTCAGCCCATGATGAGGTATGAATGGATAACTAAGGTATAAGTGTGTATAAATAATTTATTTTCACCTCATTTCAATCCCCATTCATCAATTTCACTTATTCACCTATTCATTCAAGTATTCAAGCATTTTACAACATCTTTTCAAGCACTATTCAAACACTTTGAAGCAACAATTGACATTACTTCAGATTTGCATCATCAAGGGTTTGGTAAGTTGATAGCATTTGCATGTTGTTAGTTTATCATTCTCTTGCATTTCATTATTTTATTAAGGGTTTGATTACCAAAGTGGGGTTTGACCAAGGAAAACCCCTATTTGCTAACCCTCAACCATTTTTCCCCTTTTGCATGTGTGTTTGCAGACCTTTGTGTGCAAATTTTACAAGAATTTAGGTGATTGAAGATTGGTCAACAAGTCAATTAGGTGCTTCAAGTCAAATCAACTCTATTTCAAGCTTGGAGAAGGTTTTATGTCTATTTCCTACATAATTGACTTTGACAACCTGACAAGCAAACATTTCTAGATCTAGTGTTACAGAGTTGACTCCTGATTTTTTAGATATTTGGGAGAGGATTGATTCACCACCTGTGGTGAATGAGTCCCATCTTAGGACTAAAAATCTGAATTTTGTTAGATTCTGGATCCTGATAGACAAAAACTTGTTTTTGATAGTTTTTTACTAGGAAGAGGACTGATTTGCCATCCTAGGCGAATGACTCCCATTGTGAAAAATTAGCGATTTCAACCAACATCCACAACATTCCAAATTCATCATGCTTCAGCCAAATGAACTCTGATTTAACTCATTTCTTTCAGTTCTTCATATTTTCTTCATTTGCTTCATTGTATGCATATCACAATGTTTTTTCAAACATAGCTTTAATTTCACTTTTGCATTCATTTTCATTCATTTAGATCAGTCAATTGAATTTAGTTAACTTCATTTACATTAAAAAAATTACATATAAATAGCAAGAGTTGTCCATAATTTTCTCCTATCTCTCTCCTTTTAGGTAATAAACCTTAGAAGAGCAATAGTTGTCCATAGGAGCCAAGAATCTATGGTTCATTTAGTATTTCCAATTCCACTAGGGTTGCACACATCTCTCATTAATGGTTCTTTTGTTCTAGCAATTAAAACTTATTCTATTAATGGAATCACCTTACATATGGCCAAACTTACCCTAGTTAAGAAAATTTCACAATTGAGCTCACCGTGATTAGTTGTATCGTCAAATCTACACCTAGTGACTACCAAAGGTGAGTAAACTCAAAGGATGCAATCTTTGGTTAAATTTTTCCCATATTTTCTCAACTTCCATATTGAAATACTAGCTTGTACTAAAAATTTTCTTTACAAGATTTCTCCTTGAAATTAGGACTAATATAAATTTCAAAATAAGGCCCTCCTAGCGCCAGTTCTTGTTGATGGTGATGTTACTCACAACAAATGGGTGAATCAATTCTTCACATACAAACCGTGAAGAGCCTATCCTTCTTGAAAGACTTAGCCAAAGGAAACCATAGGGGATTTGTATGATAGGATAAAGGTTTGATCAGTTCAATCCCAAGTCTCTGGTAGTCAGGTCTTGATAGTGCTATGTTCACTTCAGGGTATGATGTGATATTGTTGTTAATCTCAAAGGGACTATGTTTGTTTGAAATCATATGTATTAGACACTAAATTTTTAGTTAGACCATAAAATAATATAATGAAATAGAAAGATTTGAAACAATATTTCATGAAAATCAACAATTTTGCTATAACTTAAGTCGATTTAACTTCAAGCATTCAACAATTTCATAGGAAACAAAAGATTTTCAATAAATTTCCATCCATTCATCTATTTTTTTGAAACATTTTCTAGAATTTAAACATCTATTCTAAAATAAAGCATAAAAAATAATGAACATTAAAATTTTTCTTGGTTATTCTCTACACATGCTCCAAAGAATTAACCAAATCAAAGCAAACCACTTTATACTTCACCAGATTGTTTCATAGCTACATACAAAACAATGTGTGCTTTCAAAGAGAGGGGTTTTACTTTGGACACCAAGTAGGTTCTACATCCACCCTTAAATGACACAACACACAGTCTTGTTTGAATAGCTGAACTAACAAACTCAACCACAAAGATTCATGAGATAATTAGATATCAAATTGGCTTCAATATTGATTATCTACACATGCATACAATTTTTTAGACTGAAATGATTCAGAAAATAGGAAAAAAAAAAACCTAGAGAAGTTTTTTCTCTTCCAAAATCCACAAATTTTGAACTTAACTTGTAAAGAAGTATCCTCTAACTTTTTATAGAAGTAAGGAAAAAATAGGATAAGACAAATACACGAGAGGAAATACAAGGGAAGAATCACATTAAGGCATGTGGAATGTAGTGTCTGGTAAGATAATTCCAATTAAAGTCCATGAAGGTCATCTCCAATCACATGTTGAAGCACTTCAAGCTTTAATATTTTTATTTTCACCAGAAAAATAACTTGAATCAAGATAATGTGCAGGAACTTTCCCATATATTCAAAATGATTACTTTATCACCCTATTCCTACTCTTTTCTTTTCTTTGGGATTGCTACTCTTAGGAATGGGATTCCCCAAAGATTGACATTTGTCTCCATCGCATGTGCAATAGCGAGATCTACAAAATTTTGGTGAACTCAAAGCCCTTTACCTTATAACCTCCTAGATTATGCAACCTGATCTGGATATAATTTTATTTGTGATTTGAATTTTCTTGACCATCCATACTAGAACTATGCATCTCCTGCAATCACAAATTCCACTCATTAAATCCCTTTTAAAAAAAAAAACATTTATAAACATCTCATGTAAATAAAACCATTATTCAAATGTTATCACATAAATTTCTCATAAATAACATCATTTAAAGTATATTACAAATCCTTGCATGATTATCTTGTATATACCAAGCTACCAGACAATCATATTCATTAGATAACCACAAGATTTTAAAAATTCCCTTTACATTGCTACTCGGTACTCGATACCCAATATTCAACTTTACCCATGAACTTTCCCTGGACTTCAATTTTACCAAAACTTCCATTTTATCAAACCTTAACTACTAGAACAGAACATTTTTCTCACCTTCGCATTACCTTTTGACCTTTTCAAGCATTCACGGTTCTCAGTATCTAGTACCCGAAACATTACATTATGAAGTACTCTTTTATTAAAGATTTCTCTTTTCTCTTCACTTCCGATGATCTTTTCAAATAGCTATCTCCTGCCATAAGAGTTAAATTGTTCACTTGGGTCCCCAAGTCTTATAGCCTTGGGGTGTGTTGCGAGACAACACAACATATACTGATAAAGAATATAACATTGCATTAATCCATACATCACATATCATCACATATTGCATTAAGCATAAATAAAATGCTTCCATACATGTCATAAGCATGAAATAAGATGAACACATCATATCAAATCTGTATCTATATCATATATATATCAAAAAGTGAATGTCATTGTACAATATCTAGATCAGTGTATGTATATTGATCATAAATATAGTATCCACAAGGCTATTAAAAAGGAGCCCGTGAATCTATATATATGTCAAAGAATGGGGAAAAAAATCAAAAAGTGTTTGTACACTCAAGCTATCCCTAATTGTTGCTCCCCTCTTTGGCCTACCTCTTTGGCTGATCCTCAGGCCTGGGCTATGCATCACTCTATTGTGAATAATCAAGCTGTTGGAGTGCTTGTGGGATATCTCTATGGTAATGCATCCTATAATATGCCACCTTAGTCATGGCCTCTCTATACAATCTCATGGAAATAGTCATGTATGAGTGGTTGTTGTCATCGCCTCTATCTGTTGTTGATGATCAATCTCCTGGTCCATCTCAATAGTCACAACCTATACCTACTACCTAGAATGGTCTCTCTCTACTTTGATGACTACCACCTATTGTCTGGCTTGGTCCCGTTCAACAGTAATAGCCAAAATTTGCTAGTAGGCCTGATCTTAATCACCTATAAGAACCTGTACCTACTACTGTAGTTGTTAACTTTGAATATCTCTGGCATGAGGTGGTCATGGTTGTATAGGCTGCTTCTATACAAGCTATTGTTGTACAAGTTGCTACTAAATAGGAGGTTGCTATGGACCCTGCTGTACAACTAGAGGAGCCACCAAACTCTATCTATCTTGGCCATCCTAGCCACCCTATCCCTATCCTCTACCCCTAACTACTCCCCTACCTCTGGGCCTCCTTCACAGAGGAGCACCTATTGAATCTATTAGTCTCTAGTGAGGTGTAAACAAAGCATCATAAGCTAGCGTTGTCTGTGCAACTACCTAACCTTGGTCGTAGGCCCATGGTTGAGCCACCAACTATATGAAACCCTCCACTACCTCTGGAGTTGGAATAGTGAGTCCCTATGTGGGAACCTCTAGAGCTAACCTCATAAAAAGGGCTCTATAGTCATCATTTGGCTTGTCCTGCTACTCACCAAACTATCATTCCACTCTTTATAGAAAGTATCTCTCATTGATTGTATGCTCTTAGCCCTGCGTGTACTGGGTCTATCTAGAAAAAGACAACTATTGTGCATCATAGAACCTTAGCATCTATAGCTAGGGTCACCATTTGAACATTGTAATGTAGCTTAGTACCCACCGCTAGTATGGGAGCCTAATTTGTCTAGTGTGCCATAGGGTAATAGCACCTCTATACCTCCAAACCACATGATTATCTAGCTCATTGTTAGCCATTTGTACAGTCAGTCAGAGCATAAAATATATGCTCCCAAGCCCAAATGTGAAGTAAGGTAACCCTTGTCCCAATGGATTTGTTGTTACAATAGAAAAAAGTCATGCATATCATGATATAGTGAGTCCAACATCATTGGCCCCCATGCAAATATAGTCCTCTTGTGGAGCATCTTGTGCCATGCTAAGCCCCATCCTGGGTTGAACCCTCTTCTTTGTTGGTTAGGAGCAACCAAACCTAAAATGAAGGCTACAATGATCAATTGAAATGTGGGAATGCAACCTCTGTATGAATCATGGTAAATCTAGGAAGTGACAAGAAAGATGGTCTCTGTCTCTATCACCTTGTGATAGGCATCGTATCTGGCATCAACATCATAAATCACTCACTTGCCATGCATTGGAAAACACAGAATCCACCATACATCCTCTAAAGTCACCATTGCCTCACTAGTGGGAAGGTGAAATGATGAGGTCTCACTATGCCATCTCTCGCACAAAACCGTCATCATCAATAGATGAGTCCAAATGATGGGTGAAAATGCAATATAACAAAGGTTGATCTCTCCTAAGCGCTCCTAATGCAACTCAAAAAAATTGCCTAGTCTCTCCAAAATTGTGGGTTGATTCTCACATGACATTTTAAGGAAAGTAGAGGTGTAGAAAATGCCTTCCTAATGCAAAATCCTTAGGAGAGAAGTGCATAAAACCATTCATTTAACAAGTTACACACATTTGAGATGCACATTCACAATAAAAAACATGAAAATAAATAAATCACACACAAAGATAACACTAGATATATGTGGGAAACCCTTATGGGAGAAAAACCCACCACACCAAGTAAAGTCACTCTGTGAGTATGAGTAGGATCATCATGGAAAAAATATGCCCTTAAGTAGCAAAAAATTCAGAAAAATTAGAGGTAGGGAAATAACATAAACATTTGAATAAGTTATCTATATTATTTCAAATATATGTAACAATTAAATCTATAGAAAATTGAATGTAGTTTGTAAACTACTAGGTTTATTTTTATTTTTTAAAATCTATTTGGTGAAAATTTGAAATTTGAATGCAATAGTAATTAAATTTCATGGAAAAAATAAGTAGGTGTCTGTCTGACCACCCTAACCACAATAAAATGATAATATTTTTTATAAGATTTTAGATATAATTAGAGGACTCATGTCCCGATGTGATGCATTTTTTTTGTAATTTATTTCCAAGTAAATAATTAATTATGAATTTTTATTACAACTTTTAAAAATATAAAAACTTGTATCGTCCCACCTTAACCTAGTCAAAACTTCATGAAATTCAAATTTTCTTTTTTTAATCTTCTATTATGTGGAGCATAGAATGTGACGTATGTTTTGGATTCAAAAAATGTGATACTGTTTGAAAGCTATGGATTTTTTTCAATCAACCTATCAATCAAAACTTTAGTCGTAATTCAAATAGAAAATGAATAAGGGTATGTGTAGGATCATGATGGGCCAAAAAGTGGCAATATGATGGGTATGTGGCTGACGACTATTTTCTAACCCAAACTTGATGAAATGAAAAGGGTTTTTAAAGGAGATTCTCAGCTTTCCACCGATATAAATTATGTTTTATTTTGAATTTAATAAGTAATTATTATTCATTTTCTATTTAAATTACTACTAAAGTCCTAATTGATAGGCTGATTGAAAAACATATATAGCTTTCAAACAATATCACATTTTTTGAATCCAAAACATGCATCACATTCTATGTTTTGCATACTATAGGATTAAAAATGAAAAATTGAATTTCATGAATTTTTGACCAAGTTAAGGTGGTTAGACATACGAGTTTTATATTTTTTAAAAAGTTGTAATAAAAAATTCATAATTAATTATTTACTTGGAAACAAATTACAAAAAAGTATGCATCACATTAGAGCATGATTCCTCTACTTATATCTAAAATATTATAAAAAAAATTATCATTTTATTGTGGTTAGGGTGGTCAGATAGACACCTACTTCTTATCTTTTCCATGAAATTTAAGTACCACTGCATTGAAATTTCAAATTTTCATCAAATAGATTTTTTTAAAAAAACAAATATAGTAGTTTAGAAACCACATTCAATTTTCTACATATTCTGTTCTTACATATTTTTGAAATAATATAGATAACTTATTCAAATTTTATGTTAATTTTCCTAGCTCTGATTTTTCTAAATTTTTTGCCACTTAAGGGCCTATTTTTTCCATGATGATTTTGCACATACCCATAATAATTATTTATTAAACTCAAATTAAAGCATAATTTATATTGGTGGAAAGCTGAGAATATCCTTTAAAAACCCTTTTCGTTTCATCAATTTTGGGTTTAAAAAAAGTCATCAGCCACATACCCTAGCTACACATACCCATCATATTACCACTTTTTGGCCCATCATGATCCTACACATATCATTGTATTACAGTAAAAAAATTACATACAAAGTTACAAAATTCACTCTCAAATGTATAGTAGCATTACCTTGGTTGACCTCCAGTCACATACATATAGTTCATCTCACTCACTATTACAATGCTCATACAACATGCAATGAATTCTCTCTACTACCAAGAACCATTAGGGTTTCATTTAATTATTTGTTCCTTTGCTGACAAGCTTCCTTCATCTTGAGTTAGATGCACCATCATGTACAACACGCATTGAGCCACCCAACATTAAATTTTAGTTACAAAGAGTATTACCATATTGGCACTCTATCAACCCTCTAGTCAGATCATGCAATAAATTCAAACTTATTGCTAACAAAAAAATAGCTTTTGGCCAATGATTGTTGATTTCCAATAGTGATGTAAAATCAACAAATGAAATCGTGCCATGTGTCAACACATCACTCATCCATCGCCTTTGACTATCACACCAAACTGTTAGTTATTCCTTGTGGTCACCACCATCCATGCAACATCCATGTCACTGTCGTACAACTGACATCACCATCCATGCAGAATGGTCCCACCATCCATCAACTTGTCACCCAATCAGAGAAACGGTAAAATTGACAACCTCCATCATTGGTTAGGAAACTCCAAGATTCCGTGACAACAAAGAAGATCACCTTGTTGGGAGAGACTTTAACTTCACAACCTCCACCTAGTGGTTAGGATTTTCCCAAACTCCACAACAAGTCGATAACACTATCGTCCAGTCCGGGAAAACTCAAACTTCATAACTTCTGCCAATGGTTAGAGAATTCCTAATCACTGTGACAATAAAGAAGATCATCCAGTTAGGAAGTTAAGAAACTTCCAAACTTTGCAACAAGGTTACAAGGTTAGAGAAAACAACGATCCTGCAACCCACATGATATCACCCAATTACAAACTTTTAGAACCCTGCAACTTAGGTTTCAAGGTTCAAGTTTTGGGTGATAGGCAAGAAATGAAGAACAAAGGGAAAAAATGCCAAGTCTTTAATAGAGGTTCAAACTAGAAAATTGAGGCACATTTTCCAACCACGTCCCACTTGACGAAGACTTACTGGCTTCCTCCAAACTTGAAATTAATGAAGATCATGGGCTTCAAGACCTTTCAAACTAACACACCACCTATACTTGTCTGTGCTCACAAGCTTTGTCAATGCATTAGTGACATTCTTTAGAGTATCCACCTTCTCTAGATTAACCTTTCTATCCTCCACCATATCATGAATGAAATGATAGTGTACATCAATGTGATTCGTCCTCACCTGGAAAGTAGGATTCTTCACCAAATAAATAGCACTCTGACTGTCACAAAAAATAATATTCTATCCTGCATTAAACTCAATGTTTGAATACAAATGTCTAAGCCAAACGGGTTCATTGTAGGCGTGTGTTGCTGCCATATACTCTACCTCGGTAGTAGATAAAGTGACTACAATGTATCCATTGGTGGATCTTCTGCTATCAATGTCCCCTGCCCAATCAAAATCCACATAACCACAAATGCTAAGATTTCTTTGTGATCCAACCGAGTTGCCATGATAACATAAAGAAAACTTTGAGGTATCCTTCAAATATCTGAAAAACCTCTTCACAACATTCCAATGTGGCCTTATTGGGTCAGGGATAAACCAACTAAGAACTCCCACTGCAATGTCTAGCCTTTTACAGACCATTGCATACATTAAACTGCCAACAACACTTGCATACGACACCCTAGTCATGTCCTCCATCTTGGTAGAAGACATTGGACAATCTTCAACATATAACCTCATTCCTTGCAACACTAGAACAACTAGCTACTTGCAATCAGTCATTCCAAATCTCTCCAGGACAGTATTGATATACTTACTCTAGCCGAGCCAAATCTTTCTACTTCCTCTATCCCTTTTTATTTCCATTCCCAGAATATACCTTGCTACACCTAGGTCTTTCATTTCAAAATTTATAGACAATTAATATTTTAGATTAGAAATCATAGTCTTACTATTTCCTATTAACAACATATCATCCACATATAGGGTAATAATAAGCACATGATCATTTTCAACTTTGTAATAAACAAAATGATCAAATTTTGATCTTGAAAATCCCAATGACAACACAAACATGTCAAACTTTTGGTACCACATTCTAAGAGATTGCTTCAAACCATACAAGGATTTCTTCAACTTGCAAACCATGTTTTCTTTACCTTTTTTAACGAAGTGCTCAAGCTGGGACATATAAATTTATTCTTCTATCTCTCCATGAAGAAATTTTGTCTTCACATCCATCTACTCAATTTCTAAGTCATACGCGGCTGCAAGTGACAAAAGAAATTTGATAGATGTCAGCTTAGCTATAGGAGAAAATATTTCTCCATAATAAATTCCCTCTACCTAGGAATAACCTTTCGCAACCAACCAAGCTTTATAATTTTCAACACTACCATCTAGACCAGTCTTCTTCTTAAATACCCATTTACAACTAATAGGCTTTCGCCCTTTAGGAAAAGGTACCAAATCCTAGGTTTCATTCTTTTTCAATTATTCCATTTCTTCATTCATGGCTTCCAACCAGGAATTTGAATCAAACATATTAATTGCCTCTTTCAAAGTCTTGGGCTCATCAATGCTAGTAATCAAATAATAGGCATAGGTCAAATCCAACATAGAAAATTTGTACCTATCAAGTTGACGCTTTTCACATGTAGACCTCCTCACAAGTTGAGGGTGAGGTTGTGGTTCTTCTTCTTCAGAACTCTCCTTAGTTTCAGGTACATATTGTAGTTCCTCTTTTTTTGGAGTTTGAGGAACTTCAACTACATCATTCTTATTTTCCTTTTTATCTATCTCTAACAATGGATCAACTATTGAAGGCTTCAACTCATGAAAGATTACACTTCTATTGTACAAAAACTTCTTAGTAACAAGATTCCAAAGCTTTTATCCTTTCACACCAATGTCATAGCCAATGAAGATACATTTAACAACCTTGTTCTCCAATTTTTATCTTTTCTCATTCAACACATATGCATATGCCTCACAGCCAAAGACACAAATATGTCTCATAGAGGGATTCTCACCAGACCATGCTTCCAAAGGTGTTTTTTCAACAAGAGATGAACAAGGTGAATGATTCACCAAGTAACATGTTGTAGCCACATCCTCAGCCCAGAACTTGTTCTCTAGATGACAACTGCTCAACATACTTCTCGATCTTTCCATTAGCATCCTGTTTAACCTTTCAAGAACTCCATTATGTTGTGGAGCATAAGACATAGTCTTATGTCTTTTAATTCCATGGTCTTTGCAGTACCTTTCAAAATTTGCAGTATAAAACTCACCGCCATTATCCTTCCTCAAGCACTTGATCTTCCTTTTAGTCTCTTTCTCTACCAATTTTTTAAAATCTTTAAACGAACTGAACACTTCTGATTTACTATTTAGAAAATACACAAAGGCCCTTCTTGAATAATCATCAATAAAAAAAATGTAATATCTAGAATTTGATAATGAAGGAACATTCACTGGACCAAATACATCAGAATGAACATAATCTAGTACACCAAAATAGTTATGAGGACTCAGGATATGCTCAAGATCATCATGGAAAAAATAGGCCCTTAAATGGCGAAAAATTCAAAAAAAATAGAGTTAGGCAACTTGACATAAAAAATTTGAATAAGTTATCTATATTATTTAAAAAATATTTAAGAATAGAATCTTTAGCAAATTGAATGTAGTTTCTAAATTACTAGGTTTTTTTTTAAAAAAGAAATCTATTTGGTGAAATTTTGAAATTTCAATGTAGTAGTACTTAAATTGGGAAAAAATAAGAAGTAGGTGTCTGCCTAACCATCCTAACCACAATAAAATGATAATATTTTTATAAGATTTTAGATATAAGTAGAGGACACATGTCCCATGTGATGCACATTTTTTTGTAATTTTTTCCAAGTAAATAATTAATTATGATTTTTTTTACAACTTTTAAAAAATATAAAAACTCGTATTTCTAACCACCTTAACTTGGTCAAAACTTCATGAAATTCAAATTTTATTCTTTTAATCCTATAGTATGTGAAGCATAGAATGTGACACATGTTTCAAATTTTAAAAATGTGATACTGTTTAAAAGCTATAGATGTTTTTCAATCAGCCTATGAATTGGGACTTTAGTCATAATTCAAATAAAAAATGAATAATAATTATTTATTAAATTCAAATTAAAGCATAATTTATATTGGTGGAAAGCTAAGAATCTCCTTTAAAAACCCTTTTCATTTCATCAATTTTGGGTTAAAAGAAATTCATCAGCCACATACCCATCATATCACCACTTTTTGGCCCATCAATATCCTACACATACCCCTCAAATAAAATGAAACATGATGTTGCTTTCCACAGATGCAATGTTCATAGAAATCAAACTTAAGGTTACAGTCAACAAGCCCTTCAACAAGATTTTTATTTTTCAAGGTTTTCAAACCTTTCTCACCTATGTGACCGAGTCTATGATGCCACAACATGGTCTTCTCCATTGGGAGTTTCACCTCCAAGGAATTTTCACCCAAAGGAGCTTCATTCTCCTTCTCTACACAAGTAGCTTTGCTTGATTTTATAGAGAAATTGTTACATTGAAAAAGATGTGCATCCAACTTGTACAAAGTGCCTATGCATACACCCTTAGCCAACACCATTGCACCTCTAGTCATCTTACAACCTCCAATCAAGAAATAAACTTTCAAACCAACATCATTCAACTTACTAACTGAAAGCAGGTTAAGAGCCAAACCTAGTATGTGTAGTACATTGCCAATCCCTTTGATTCTTCCATTAGGAAATTGAATTTTGACTCTTCCACGACCAACAATTTCTATAGTTTAATAACTTGCCAGGTACACCTTTCCACCATCATAATTTTCATACTTAGTGAACTAATCTCTGTGAGATCTCATGTGAAAAGATGCAACTAAATCAATCGGCCATACATCATTTGATGCCTGAGTCACCAACACTGCAACGAAGTCAACTGCATCACTTTGAGAAGATTCATTGTCCGAAGAGTTTTTTTTCTTCTTCCTCTCCTCCTTACAATCCTTTCAAATATGACAAGTCTTCCCACAGTTCCAAAATTTCACCTTGGACTTCTTACTAGGAGACTTTCTTCTCCCTTCAAATTTGGATTTAGACTTCTTATCTTTCTTCTTGCCTCTCTCCTTTGATCTACCTCAAAGAAAAGAGCCTCCTTGGCCATCTCAAAAGACTTCCTCTGTATTTCTTCTAATAGAAGCAAGGAAATCACATCTTCCATCTTGAAAGCAGTTGTTGTACTTCCAATAGCCATTACCAGATGGTCCCAAGTGTCGGGTAAGGAGCATAACAATAGCATACAATGATCATCCATTATCTTCACACCCATAGACACCAACTGAGCAACAATCATATTAAATGAATTCAGATGGTCTGCTACAGATACACCTTCTTCCATCTTTAAGGATTACAACTTCTTCCTCAGGAATAACTTATTCACTAGAGACTTTCCTTGATAAATGTCACCAAGTTTCTTCCATAATGAAGATGTAGTCTTCTCCTCATGGATGTTTAGGAGTACAAAATAGTCCAAAAAAAGTCTTATCAACCCTCTAGCTTTTCTGTTTGTGAGGTCCCAATCTTCTTGCTTCATACTTTGTGGCATATTTCTAGACACAACAATCTAGAGGTCTCTATCCACTAACAAGTCTTCCATTTTGAGTTTCCACAACTCAAAATTTCCACCATTGAACTTTTTAAGTTCTACTCTACCTGATGTAATTTCCATCTCAAAAAGTAAACAAAGTAATTGGTTCTTCTTTTGTAAGACTCCCATTGAACATGATTAGCACAAAATACTAGCCCTACTCACAAGGATAACACAACTGGCTAGGCTCTGATACCGCTTGTAAGGAAATCCAAGGTGCGGAAAACAACTTCCTAATGCAAAATCCTTAGGAGACAAGTCCAAAAAAACATTCATTTAACAAGTTATACACATTTGAGATGCATATTCATAGAAAAAAAAGAGAGACAAAATAAATAACACACATAGAGATAACACCACATATACGTGGGAAACCCTTATGAGAGGAAAGCCCACCACACCAAGTAAAGTCACATTGTATGATTGTAAATAAATTACATACATAGTTATAGACTTCACTCTCATATGTTAACTCACAACACCATCACCTTGGTCGACCTCCAGTCATAGACATATAGTTCATCTCACTCACTGTTACAATGCTCATACAACATACAATGAATTCTCTCTACTGCTAAAAACCATTAGGCTTTCATTTAATTTTTTGTTCCTTCACTGAAAAGCTTCCTTTGTCTTGGGTTAGATGCACCACCATGCAACATGCATCGAGTTGCCCAGCATTAAATTTCTGTTACAGAGAGTATTACCATATTTTCACTCTATCAACTCCCAAGTTAGATCATGCAATAAATTCAAACTTATTGCTAATAGAAAAATAGCTTTCGGCCAATGATTGTTGATTTACAACAGCAATGTAAAATCAACAAATGAAATCGTGCCACATGTTGACAAATCACTCATCAATTTCCTTTGACTAGATCGCACCAAATTGTCAGTCATTCCTTGTGGTCCCCACCATATACATAGCATCCATGTCATTGTTGTAGAACTAATGTCGCCATCCACGTAGACCAGTCCCACCATCCATAAGCTTGTCACCCAGTTGGAGAAACCATAAACTTTACAACCTCCCCCATTGGTTAGGAAACTCCAAGATGCCGCAACAACAAAGATCGCCTTGTTGGTAAAAACTTTAACTTCACAACCTCCAACTGGTGGTTAGGATTTTACTCAACTCCATGACAAGCCAATAACAGTGTCACCTAGTTGGGGAAAAATTGAACTTTATAACTTCTTACAATGGTTAGAGAATTCCCAATCACTGAGAAAACAAAGAAGATCAGCTAGTTGGGAAGTTAAGAAACTTCCAAAATCTATGATAGGGTTACAAGGTTAGAGAAAATAGTGATCCCATGACCCAGATGATATCTCATGGTTACAAAATTTTAGAACCCCATGACTTAGGTTTCAAGGTTCAAGTTTTGGGCAACAGGTCAACAATGAAGACCAAATGTAGGGAAAAAATGCCAAGTCTTTAACAGAGGTTCAAGCCAGTAAGTTGAGGAACATTTTCCAATAGACATCAATGGTGGAATGACCTCCTACACTCACAAAGCACATGATGTCAAAATCACAAAAAATTTACTCGATTTGGAATTTTTGGCTCAAAAATCACAATAGAGTCACTATTTACAATAGCTTTGCTATATTTAAATTCCAAATTGTAATGCCCGAAGGCATTTCAAATTGAAAATCAAAAATTGCATCACCATGGACATATGCATCAAGATTTAAACTTTGGAAACCATAACCCTAATTTTCAAATTGGGAATTGTGTCTCTATCTAAGCATGCATCACAATTTAAAATTAGAAACCCTAATTTTAAATAGTGAAGTGCATCACTATATACATATGCATCACTATAATTCATTTTAGCATCATAGATTCTCAAATGGGCATCGCTATAGAGCAATTCTGCCAAAGTTTAAACTTTAAAGTGCAATAAATGCATCAAAAATTCAAATTTCAAATCAAGTTTGGAGATACATACTAGTGGTCTTGAGCTTGGAATTCACTAATACTTTTGAACTCGGTCAAAAATATGTCTAGAGAGCTTTCATCATGCCATTTTTTAGAGGGTCAAAGCTCAAAACAACAAGAATCTTCAAGGTATGAATGCACAAATGAATTGAAAGTGACCCTTCTTTGCTTATCTATGCAAGAAAATTAGGGTTTTTTGCCCTAATTTAACCTTCAAGCTAGGGTTTATCATCATTTTCACCAAATTTTCCAATCGAAACATTATTTTGCATTGCTTTTATGTTTTTGACATAATTCTTGTATCCTAGAACCTTTTTGGACCCCTGGGCAGCTTTTAACCTTTGTCGAGAAATCAACCCAAAATTCAAAGTTTCCACCTAATTTCTAGAGGGGGTAGGAAATCAGCTTTATCCTTCCATTGGGGCATCTAAAAAATCAGATTTTTTTTATTTTTTGATTTAATCAATAGTTTTAATATGAAGAGCATCAATCTTTGAACTAAAGTAGCAGATACCTCACTTCAAAAAGGGGAAAAATGTAGACACTAAAAAATGTCCTAAATGATATCATACACTCGAATCAGGTCTACTAACATCATTTCCTCTCAAATTTGGATCCTATTTTTGCTTAATTAATTAAATAACTATGGCTATTTAATTAAGTGCATCATTTTCATTTATTAACCTAACACATTTAATTGGGTTAATTCACCTCCTTTTCATGCTAACATTTCGTCTCATTAAATTAAATATATCATACTATGTAATTTAATTCCCTAAGTCATCTTATTTAATTAAATAAACCTAAGTTATTTAATTAAATGTCATTTCACCTTTCCCCTTTCATTAAATCATTTAATTTAATGAATATTATTTTAATTCTTCTAAATCCCCTAATTGTATGATTATACCTTGTTTAATTAACAATTAATCTAATTTTCCTCCAAAAAGGGAATATTCCCATGGAATATTCCTTATCCCATTTTTTGCACAACTAAAACTTTCTTTTAATTTTCAAAATATCTTTATCCTCACCCATGAGAATATTCCAAAGAATATTCTCTCTCCTCCAATCATCTCACTTAGCTTCTTGAACAAGCTAAACTTGTGACCTATTAAACAAGTTACCTTGTGAACTATGTGTGCAGGTCCAAAGTGTGTTTGTTTGGAACAAGTGTTAGCCCTTGATTAAATCTCATCTTGTATTCTCACCCATTGATGAGAATCCATGATCCATGCTTCTTTCCTTCATCCTTGATTGTTGATAGATCTTTTTGATCTCAACCCTCCATTTATCATTTCCTTTCCTATTGTAGCATGGAAAAATGTATCTTTGGCCATTTTCACACTCATTTGGGTCTTTCTTATGGATGTTGGCCTAGTTTTTTCTTGATTTAATATTGTAATGTGGTCAACACATTCACATTAGGTCTTGTACCCTTGTGAATCAATAAGAACTTTATGATGCCTTATAAAAGTGTTGTAACCCACTTTCATGCTTTTCTAGGAGCCTTTTAATATAATTCACCTGAATAACTTATTTTTATCACTTAACAAGCCTTATTTAAAAGTGTTGTAAATTTTTCTAACAAAAATTTATGCTTTTCTAGGCTTGTCATCAATAATTTGACTCTTTCTTATGTTTAAATGGCCCCATTATACACTTATAGGCCTTAATTAAGCGTATTTCTGAGAATAATCTCGTTAAACATCATTTAATACACCTTAATTTTTGACACCCACTTAAAATGGCTAAGTGGGACCAAGTCACCCACTAGGGGTGAATTAGTCCCACTTGGCTCAAAAATCAAAATTATTTCAAAATTCTGGTGAGATATTATTTTCTAAGCCTTGAGGTTGGCCTATGATGTGGTATTTTTGGGAAATTTTGCATCATCAAGTATAAATATAGGGCTTTACATCTCATTTCACTACCAATTCTTTCACCAATTAATTAATTCATTCACTCAAGCATTCCATCATTCACTTTAGCATTCTAGGCATTTTCAAGCATACATCCATTAGAGGTCCTACTTGCATATCTTTAGATTTCTACTTCAAGGGTTTGGTGAGTTGTCTCATTGCATGGTTTCAATTCATCAATATCTTTTAATTTCATTTCATTTTTAAGGGTTTAATTATCAAACCATGGTTTGACCAAGGTAAACCCCTATTCACTAACCCTTAACACATTTTCCCCTCTTTGCATATGTTTTGCAGGTCTTGTGTGCAAATTTTTCAAAGAGCAAGGTGTGAAAAGTTTTCAACAATTTTTCAAAGTCATTCAAAGTGGTCAAAGCCATAAAAGAAGCTTGGAGAACACCTACATGTTAGATTCTTCAGTTTTAGATCTAGAAACCTATCAAGAACAAAAGTACATACCGGGAGCTACAGATTGCACCTTTGAATTTCCCAAAATTTGGAAGTGGACTAAGTCACCATTAGTGGCAAATTAGTCCTATTGTTAGGCTTGAAAAGTGGTTTCTATAGTTCTAAGTACCCTTTTGTCTAAAACCTATTATGATAGAATTTTCCTAAAACATGACTAAGTCACCCAACTTAGTGTAAGTGTCCTAGTTGGCTTGAGCAATGATTTATATAGGGTTCAAGAGCTCATCCCCTTCACTTTCCAATTTCTAGGTGCAACTCTTCAATCTCATTAATTTTTTTCATAGTTTACTTGCATTTTTAGTTCATCTTTCATGTCACAACGTGTTTTTAGACAATTTGCATTTCCTTCATTTTGCATTAATAATCAATCTCTTTTATCAATTCTTTACATTTAGGACATTCCCATTAAACAAATTTCAATCATCTTTGAAATGGAATCTCAAGGGTATATTCTTGTGTGAGCAATCAAGTTTTTTTGGGATTCCTCTCTCATTTTAGGTGCAAAACCCTAGAAGTGTAAGAGAGTCCGCTATCCCCCTAAAAAATCTTTGGTTCATTTTGGTGAACCTACATTTTGAACATCATATTTATGATTTTAAGTACATTTACATCCTAGAAATATCTTACATTAACATTGCATTGCATTGTACATTATTTAAATTGTATTCTAGGGTTTTAAATTTTGCATTAGTGAAAAGATCATATAGCTTGCATTTTTACATTTTTGCATTTAATTTCATTAAAAATCAACAAAATTCTACATATTCCTATTATATTTGTATCTAAAAATCTAAAATGCATAAAAACCACTTCAAAATTTTTGAATTTTTTTTTTTTTAAATCACTCCCTAGACGACTTAGTCTAGTTGCACATTTTGCACTACAACTTTTGTCATATCCAATTCACTCTTTGCATTTCTATTTTTTGTTATTACATTTCTGTTACTTTTTATAGCTTTTCTATTTTATTCAATTTCTTGCACGAAATTTTCTTTCATTCATTTGCATCATGGATATATGTGTTTTAATAAGCTTTGGATGTCATTAAAATCCTTAGTTGACATGTCAAGTTGTACCTTTGGAACTAATCCTAATGACATTGAACTCACCCATGCTCAATCAAATCCTAATGCATGTCCTCCTCATGATATTTCATCCTTTTAACCATCTGTGAAACACCAAGATCTTCCTACAGTACCACCTCTTGATATGTTTGGTTATTTACATCCTAAAAGAAATAAAGAACCCAAGTTCCCTACACAAGGTGAACCTAGTTCTTCTAAAAAAACAACCACCCAACCATTTTATGATAGAAAAGTCATAAATAATCCAATAAACCTTGAAGAAACCTATGGTAAAGGTTTTACCATTTTGAGAAACTAAGGATGTGACACAACAACTGAACATAACATTCATCAACTCTTAGAGAAAAACACAACAGGGTTAGTATATCAAGATCCCCATTAGAACAACAATCCTCCTAAAGAATATCTGAGGCTCCATGATGATGCAATGGTGATCTTTGATTCCCCTCCTGATCTACATTTCCACCCTAGAGAGCAACCCTTGACTGATAACAATGACAAGGATGAGAGGATCACTTTGGGTTCTCCTCCAATTTGAGAAGAGGGTGAATCTAGCAAATGAAAAATACCTTACAAGTTACAAAAACTAAAGATTCCTCTCTATCCACCACCTGAATGTGAAAGGAAATTGTAAATAATTTTAAACAAAGGACTCATACTATTACCACCTATGAAAATGTTGGTGATATATCCTAAAGATGATAACATTCCACATTGTGCATATCATCGTGTTCTTTGACATAGAAGTGATGAGGGTGAAAGAAATACCGAACAAGTATCATTTTGATGGTGCTAATTGTTATCCAATAATTCCATAAAACACTCTCCCACTCCTTGTCATGTCATAGTTGTAGAACATTCCCATCTCACTATTACATGACCTTCCCCATCACCTACCTTGGCTCATTCTTGCATTGCGCCCATTGGGGGCAAGAAGCTGCTAGCCTTGTCCTAGTAATGCATTTTTTTGTCGTCCCTTATCTATGTTATTCACCTTTTGCTTATACCAACTAATATTGGGAGGTGAATGACTTGCTTGATGGTTGAATCACATTTTCCTTACTCATCTTTTGCATTTTCTTTTTCTTTTATGCGTTTGGATGTGAATAATTTTCTCCCCTATAATGTTTTGTTTGATGTTCTCTCTCTTTGTGACATTCCTCTATTTGTACCTTCATTCTTCTCTATGTCGTACATTGCTTTCACCTTTTTCTTTTGTCTTTTTCGTGTGTTTTCCTTTTTGGGATGACATAAGACATTGAGACATTCATGTCTCTTTCAGGTTGACCCAAAAGATTTTTTTTTTTTTTTAGTTTTTCTTTTTCTTGTGTTTTCCTTTTGGGGATGATGCAAGGCATCGAGGCATTCATGCCTCCTTCATGTTGACCCAAAATATTTTTCTTTTTCTTTCACCTTTTCTTTTTCATAATTTGTTTTGTGTTTTCCTTTTGGGGATAAGGTAAAGCATTGAGACACCCTATGTCTCTTCCATGTTGACCCAAACGGTTCTTTCTTTTTCTTTGTTTTCACTCTCTTTGTTTCACTCTTCTAGTTCTATGTATTTGGGGGATGATGACAATTTTGAGCTCTCTAAACAACATTGTAGAAAAGAAAAAAACCTCAAATCCATAGACCCCTTATGTGTTTAGTGTTTTCATTTTAGGGGAAATCCCTTTCTTTACGTTTCCTTCACATTACACAACCTTACTCAAAAACATATGACTTGGCATAGGGATTTCCAAGTTGGCTCTCATGTTTTTCTTCTTGTTTGAATTTTTAATTTGCTACTTTAAAGTAATTTCTCATAGTATGATGTGCAAAAATTCCTTTAAAGTGGGGGGGAATACATTGGCATTATTCTTCTACATTTTTCCTTTTCCTTGGTTCTTAGTGCATCCTTGTTACTTCATATGATGCGTTTGTCACTTTGTGGATGGAATTGGGTATAGTTTCCTTCATGAGCATGATCTATCTTAGCATATTACATTCCTCTTAGTGGATTGATGTGACACACTGCATCCCCTAAGTTGCGAATTTTCTATCCTTTGATCGATCCTCTATAGGAGACATTACATAGAATATTCCCTAAGTTAAATACCTCACATGAACTAAGAAATAATCCTTTGAACATCCTTTTCATGTTGCATTTTTCATTTTTTATATGACCAACTTGCATAGTTCACAACTTGTGTGCCTATGGTGCCATTGTGTTTGTTCATGAGCTCCAAGCATTCAAAGTTTTCCTTGTCTCATGAAGCTCGAAAAGTCATTTTCTTTTGTGGTTCCTTATTAAAGTTACCAGGATGTATAAATTTGGTATGCTTGAGTGGGAAGTCCATTCTGAGGCATGAATTTCCCCATAGCCACCTACATGTGTGTGAGAGCATACCAACCATAAGTGTATGTTTCTCACATTTTAGGACTTCTCACTTGGTGAACAACCATTAGTTCCATTTCCTCAGAGTGAGCATTCATTTTCTAGAAAAATAACCTAGATTTGATCCACAAGGGAATGGAAAAATGATCAAATCTTGATTCATATCTCTTTTTCCTTCTCCTTCTCTCCCTTTCATTCTTTTACATCATTTTCATGTGTGTTCCTTTATGCTAATGTTTGGTTTTCCATGGGATCTTAATCCTAGGGGCTTGATCACCCCTCTTGATCATTTTTGTCTCATCTTGCTAGCATGGGTGCATTTGGATCCCTCTTGATGTGCATGTTTGGCTATTTTAGTGTGAGTTTGAAGCAAGTTCATCCTCTCACTAAAGTGGTGGCTAAATGTAGCATATAAAAATGTTTCTTTGGACATTTGCACGCTCATTTGGGTCTTTCTTATGGATGTTGGCCTAGTTTTTCCTTGATTCAATGTTGTAATATGGTCAACACATTCACATTAGGTCTTGGACCCTTGCGAATAAATAAGAACTTTATGATGCCTTGTAAAAGTGTTGTGAAGTGTTGTAACCCACTTTCATGCTTTTCTAGGACCTTTTACTATAATTCACCTAAATAACCTCTTTTTTATCACTTACCAAGCCTTATTTCAAAGTGTTGTAAAGTGTTGTAACAAAATTTCATGCTTTTCTAGGCTTTTCATCAATAATTTGACCCTTTCTTATGTTTAAATGGCTCCATTATACACTTATAGGCCTTACTTAAGTGTATTTTTGAGAATAATACCATTAAACATCATTTATTACACCTTAATTTTTGACACCCACGTAAAATGCCTAAGTGGGACCAAGTCGCCACTGCAGGTGAATTAGTCCCACTTGGCTCAAAAATCAAAATTATTTCAAAATTCTAGTTGGATATTATTTTCTAAACCTTGAGGTCATCCCATGATGTGATATTTTTGGGAAATTTTGCATAATCAAGTATAAATATAGGGTTTTCCCAATCATTTGACCCCCAACTCATTCACCAATTCACTCATTCATTCACTCAAGAATTCCATCATTCACTTTAGCATTCTAGGCACTTTCAAGCATACATGTATTGGAGCTTCTACTTGCATATCTTCAGATTTCTACTTCAAGGGTTTGGTGAGTTGTGGCATTGCATGTTGTTCATTAATCAATATCTTTTCATTTCATTTCATTTTCAAGGGTCTAATTACCAAACAAGGATTTGACCAAGGAAAACCCCTATTCACTAACCCTTAACACTTTTTCCCCTCTTTGTATATGCTTTGCAAGTATTGTGTGCAAATTTGTCAAAGAGCAAGGTGTGAAAAGTTGTCAACAATTTTTCAAAGTCATTCAAAGTGGTCAAAGCCATAAAAGAAGCTTGGAGAACACCTACAGGTTAGATTCTTCAGTTTCAAATCTAGAAACCTATCAAGAACAAAAATATAGACCAAGAGCTACAAATTGCACCTTTGAATTTCCCAAAATCTAGAAGTGGACTAAGTCACTATTAGTGGTGAATTAGTCTGATTGGTAGGGTTGAAAAGTGGTTTTTTCAGTTTTGAGTACCCTTTTGTCTAAAACCTATTTCGACATAATTTCCCCAAAATAGGACTAAGTCACCTAGCTTGGAATAAGTTTCCCAATTGGCTTCAAGAGTGATTTTTGTAGTATTCCAGAGCTTCTCTCCATCACTTTCCAATTTCTAGGTACACGTCTTCAATCTCACACGTCTTCAATCTCATTAATTTATGTTACAGTTTACTTCCATTTTTAGTTCATTTTGCATATCATAGTGCGTTTTCAAACAATTTGCATTTCCTTAGTTTTGCATTAATAATCAATATCTTTTATTAGTTCTTTGCATTTAGGACATTCCCCTTAGAAATATTTAAATAATATTTTCATTGGAATCTCAAGGTCATATTCTTGAGTGAGCCATCAAGTTTTTTTTGGGATTCCTCTCTCCTTTTAGGTGCAAAACCCTACAAGTGTAAGAGAGTTCCCTATCCCATAAAAATATTTGGTTCACCTATAAATAAAACACTATTTGGAGATAAATGGATCCATCTTTCAATTTCAAACTTAGGTTGTTGAATTCACTCACACTCACATTGACACTCATATTTTCCTGACATTTAGCATAATTTTAATTCATTTTTAGTTGCATAATAGCTTAAAAAATCTATTAATGGCTGGAATGTATTCATCTTAACTTGTTTATAAATCATGGTTTGAATCTTTTAGCTTATAAATATCTTAGATTGACTTAGCAATTGCATATTTAGATCAATTTTAGCATAAAATCATGAACTAATTTAGCTTGCATCATGTTCAATTTAGCATAAATAATGTTTTCATGAATTTATCACAATGGTTTCATCAATTCTCTTCAATAGAATCAATTGAAACAGGCTCACTAATCATGAGATTGGGAAAGGATTGTTGTTCCAAATCAACACAACACTAATTCCAAAATAAGATAAGTTTCAAATGGGGTAGAATACACATTTCAATGTTTTTATATATATTTAGAATGCTTCATTTCAATAAATGTTTAGTTGATCTTTAATTTGAATGATCTTGTTTGAAGATTGAGTATTAGTGGCATGAATATGCTTTGATTCTTCATTCTAGATCAAGCATAATCAACCCATACTGATAATCCTCAATGATAATCCTTAGTCCACAATACATATAAATATATATATTATAATATCATTGTTATTATATATATATTAGTATATATATTTATATTCAAAAAAATACATTCTTTGGTGTTTAAATATGTATATAAATTCATATAAGATAATATATATTCATATATATATGATTATACATACATATGTTCATATGTATACATATATAAATAATATATGTATAGTTACATTCTCACCAATCAATAAATATATATATCAAATGCATACATACATATATATATGTACATGTGATATATGTCCATTCGATATCCCTTTGCATATGATGTACCCATGCATGGGTTACCATTTTCACAACACACATGTGCATATATATATATATATATATATATATTTATTCTATTTATATAATCATTGATTAGTAAATGCATGAAGAAGAACTCAAACTAAAAATAAAGATCTCGACACATAATTCAACCAAAGAACCAATCTTGGAAATAAAGAGTGAAATCATAACCAATCAAAGATAACCAAAAATATTCTCCAATTAATGCGAGACTTCGACTAAGCTTTATTTATCAAATCCTGACTAAATTTGACTCATCTTGACCAAACTAGATGTGAGTGTGTGTATGCTTAGATAGGCTCATTAAAGGTTACCTGACCAAGCTCTTCTCTTGAGTGATACTCCCCCTTGTGTACTTGAGGACTTGAATATGTTCTTACATCCTGCTTAATATATTGCATAGGTAGTTAGAAATTCACATTAAATCCATTTGCAGCAACAAGAATTAAAATATTCACATTACAATACATATTCTTCCATCACATTTCATCAATATAAAACATAATCATTCCTTTAAAATCAATAACATCTTAATGCATATTTTATTTTTTCTTTTACCTAATAAACATATTAAGTTCACAATTTACATCAAAAAAAAATTTCACTCATGAAGGTAAAAGTAGCTTAGTAAGTGTGAGGTGAGGTGTAACATACTTCCTCCCTTGTGAATCATCATCCTCGATGATTTTAAGTACTAAAAATATAGTAAAAAATGGTTTTTTTTTTTCAATTTTCACACCATATAAGATATAGGTAAATAACCAACTAATTTTTCCTCATAGCACCACTACTTGCAATCTCATCCTTCTTGGACCTTGCACTAAGTGGCTTTCCTAACATATGGAGAGATCTTGTGTGCTTCACACATACCTCCTCTTCAAAGGACTATACATCATCATTTACATTAACTCATATGTGTATCATAAGTACAATAGTAATTGTATACCACATGAAACATATACTACAATGATTGAAAAAACTCGTTCACATTGGCTAACACACAATTATCCTTAGTGTAATCCAAATGGGAAAGGAATGTCACTGTATTGCATGCTACACTATGGGTTTTATCCTTTCCTTTGGTCTTTACATAATCAAACAACTTAAAAGATGTGACCATTCATCATTAACATCAACATTTACCTTTAGCTTATTAATATTGCTTCTTAATTTGAGCTTTGTATCAACAAAGTTTCCTTGATCCTTTTTGATCTATTATTCCATTTTGACAACCTTTCCAATGAAAGTTAATCCTATAAATAAATTTCTCCAATAATAATTGGTTGCCTTGGTGAGTCCATTCACCATCACATTATTCTAGTTCCATTGACACAAAAAGACCAAAACTATTACAATGATCCACCACTTCCTCTTTGTAATTTCATGAGAGTATACAAATCCTATCAATGATGACACCATGTCTTCATCCCATGACATAATGGACAATAACTTGCTACATACCTTGCAACATCTTACACTGTTTCCTTCCAGTTTATAGTGGTTTCCCATTAGTCTAATAATTTTTTCATTCAAGTGTTTTGTATATTACCTCATTTCATTCCTTAATATTCCAAGAAATTGATACTTAGATTCTTCCTCTAACTCATAATAGTCCATTTCAACTAAGTGGAACCTCTTCCATAGACTTATGCCACATTTGATTCTCAAGTATAATGATTATATATTTTGTGGAGATAAAACTCCATCTTAGGATGCCCATATCTTGGATTTATTTAATCATTTGATCATTTCCAAAGTTGTGATATGATTTTCAGCTCAATCTATCTCTTTCGATGAGCATTTTTATGTTGGTTAAATAAAATTTCTCATTAAATCATGTTGGTATGATATTATCTTCCAAAATATGTCAACAATTATTACATCCCTAGTTACCAAGTATGCACATTCCTTGATAACTCAACACCATGAGTACATAAATCTTCCTTTTTCTATTGCATAGGTGATAATCTTTCCTTTCATGATCAAGTATTTCATCTACCTCTTTCAAACATTACTGATAATATCAAATTGATCTTCCAAAACTATATGAATAAAATTGTGTCAAAAATATTTCTCTTAATAGTCAAATTTTTTTGACCTTTCCAATACCTCTCAATTAATAATTCCATTCATTATACCTTTTTGGTCATGGAGTATAAGACTTTGATTGTAGGTATTTAAATCAAGTCTTTTGGAGAAGTAAAAAATTCTTCCAGATTGAAAATACATCATTAAAATTTGTTTTATGGGGTACTTTATCCGAGTCTAACTACTCTCCTTCTTCCCCTCTTAGTGTTTCCAAGAAATTAAATCATCTCAAAGTTCAACTCTTAACAATCATCCTCTCTCTCCAAATTGGTTGAATTGATTTAACATTCCTTGTTGTTGGATTTTAATAGGTGATTGACTATTACTTTCCTTTCTTACCCTCCATGGTAAGCCTTGATTATACTTTTTCATTTCCAAAATTGGATTCATCATCACCTTCTAATCTCTCATAATCAATAGTTGGATCCACCATAACAAGATCTAATGAATAATTAACAACTTTACAAGCTAAGAGGTACTCTAGTGTTTCATTCCAATTCTATTTTCCATGTATTCTAATAATATTTTAACCATAGTAGAAGAATATCTTATATTAATAAAGCCCCATTTGTTGATGTGTTAATGAGATTGCCTAAGGATCCCTATTTCAATCATGTCCTCACCTTTGTGAGTTGTTTCCAAAATTTTCTTCTGATTTGACCCAAAGTTTCCCTCCATATCCAATTTTCCTTTTGGAACATCTAAACATAAGTTTACTTTCATTGAAAAGTTGGTAAGTTCAATCTGCACTTCTACCAAACTATGTACTAATCAATCATTTGTCAAACTAGTCTCATTTACTTTTCAAGTTTCAAACTTGCAATCATCTCTCTAAGTGATTTTTTACCAATCTTGGTAATTCCACTTACTCATAACTTCAAACATTCCAAGGTTGTTTTTCTTCTTTCCCACTTTTCAATTAGAATCTCTAAATTAACCTTTCCTATTTTGGTTGATGGAATCATGTTGGCTTGTATTATTTGTAGGTTTTTTCTTTTCCTAACCATTATGGTCTCTAACATTCATTCTAAGGTATCAAATTTCTCTTGACTTTGATTATCATTGCAATATTTTAACCTTCTATTAAATCAGGTCTGTCAAGAGTTATACAGCCTCTTGGATACCTCTCCAGTTGATTTTGGTTCACAAAATGTTGACTTTGTACTTTGATTGAAGTTTCCAATCTATGCTAACAATTAGTAATTTTTTATAAATCATACTTAAATAGCTTCATATTATCCTTAATCCAAAATCCTTGACTCTTCGCATCTACAACTTGCTATTAATAATGGGGATTACTTCAATTCTTCCAACGCCATAGAGTTATTTAAAATTTTTTTAGGATGAATTTACCAATCGGTAATTCCCATAACCTTCATATAAAACCTAATTGCATAATATTCCACAATCCAAAGGTATCTCTTAATGAGTTGTTGGTTTAGGATTTTCCAACTCTAGGGATGACTCTTTTCTAGTCCCAAATTTAGACAAGTTTTTAGAATGATTAACTTCCTTTGTTCTTTTCCCCTTTCCATCCTAGAATAAGATCTTATCAATCATTTTCTTTTGATAGGGTTTACGTTATACTTATGTAATGGGACAATAGGCTATAGAGTTGAACCTGGTAGCTCTTATACCATATATAACATGTCTATTGTTCTACCCAATAAATTTACTAATTTTTTAACCTCAAGTAAATAAACTATGATGCCAACACTTAGCAATAAAATTTTTATTTTCATAAATAAGAATAATATGCACATTTGAAATAAACATCATTAACTTTACCATTGCATTACAACAAAGTATTACATTTGAATTTCCAATGTATTTATTTCATATTACATAATTTCATGATAACATTTTCACTTTTAAAATCTTCTATTGAAATGGATACATGAATACCTACATAGCTTTGATGAGCTTACTAGCACTAGCTACATGAATGGTCTAGGTTCTCGCCCTCAAATATTGTTCACCTATTGATAAGGAGAAGCATCACTCAAGCACTTTTCCACCAACCATGGACTAATTATGGTCCGCCACACATCTACCTAACTAGTAAGATGGCCCTCCCTTCAATGAAAAGAATGGTTTGGTAACCTCATGATAATGATGACCTTCATTGAGCTTGGTGTTGAGTAGACGTCACATGCTCACCTACCTTCCTAGCTCTATTTGTATTGACCATTCATATCTTATGCATAGGCTATCCCATTTTTCCATGGAGTAACCTTAACCCTACAAATAACCTATTAATAGCTCATGTTAAAAAGTAATGCCATAACATCTTGACTAACTAGGCTACACCCTTTCCCATATATTAACCATACAGTATTCATAATGTCACAATCATTAAATGAATCTATTTCAAAAGTACAATCTCAACAATAATTGACTCCATTCAAGAGTATATCTCAACAATAAATGATTCTCGTCAAAAGTATAATCTCATCAATAAATGACCTTAGTTAAAAAGCATGATCTCAAGAATAAATGAACTCAATCAAAAGAAAATATTTCAATATATGAATCCATACAAAAGCATAAACTCAATAATAAGTTGATACTATTTTCCACAAAAAATGATCAAATAAAAACCCTACCAAATAGGTTATTTTCAACCCAGGGTTTCCATCAAAATTAAAGTAACAATCAAGTGATCATGAATCAATCATAAAAAATTAATTTAAAATAACTCAACTATTCAAATGTTTACAATATTCCTTATATTTGAATATAATTTGGAGGAAATTAACTTGAGAAGGATTTGTGCTTCTACAACTACAAGATATCTTCTCAATAAGGCTATGGATTGTCGGAGCCTAAGTCTATCTCTTAAATTCCATGAATAAGAATAGGTTCTTAATCAATATAAGAAAATAACATATTCATAAAATACAATATATCAACCCTATTGTTGAGTAACAATATATCCATTAAGTTTGTACCCTAACACTAGGGATAAGACTCACTTCCTACTTTCAAGGAGATTTAAGTAATCAAGTATAGATTAACAACAAGGTTTAGATAACATCCTAATATATTAATGATATATATCCATCATACTATCATTCCCATTGTATTACTAACCTCATTATCCACAAGGTTTACACAACATTCTAAGCTAACAACTTAAACACTCATAATCTAATATATAGAGTATATGCATATATCCCTAAAACATGGTTTACTATCAACTAGACTAATCAAGAATATTTCAAGCTTATCCAAAGATAAAGATAAAGAAAATTCACATTAAAACAACTAAACTTGGTTTCCAACAAGACAAAAAAGTCATATAATCTTTTCAAAAGAATAAAATGCATAATGGAGTAGAGATCAACATGCTCATATTTACAAAGCTCCCAGTGAACAATTTGGATTCCTAGCTTAGCCTTCACAAAACTTGCTTGCAACACTTTCAATAATCATCCTAACTCCAACTTCTATCCTCACTTGAAAAGCTCTCAATACTTGCAACTTTTCAACTCTCTCTCTTACTCTCTCCAAAACTCTCAAACTCTCTCTCATACACTAAAAACTCAAGTAAGCAACAAAATAGCAACTCAAAAAAATAGAAAAAAGAATGCATAATGCATACCATAAGATGGGGGAAGCTCCTCTATTTATATAAAAACTTGAGAAACTTCTAGCCAAAAAAAAGCTCATAAACATGCCACTTCTCAAGAAAAACGATCAAATCAACAAGTTAAAAGAAAGGTGGAAAACTCAAAAATAATGACTCAAGGAAAATACTTACCAACTGCCTCCTCCATTGGACATTGGGTTATTCACTCAGAAATGCAAGGTTATAGGTTTAACAAATTGACTTATCTTAGCCATCTATTCAATTGACTTATTCTCACACTTATCGTATGGCTTTATTGAGTTCACCATTCTCTCAATGGCATGACATATATGACTATCATGTCAAGCATCATATGGTGCCACAATTTAAGACTAATTCAATACATTGTTCATCTTACACTTTAAGCGCTACCATATGATAGGCTATGTGTGGCTCTTTAAACCCATTATTATGCACTTTATGTGTGCTGATATATGCACTTCATTAAGCCTTTAATTTATTCTTGTTAGTTGTTTCACTTTATTTTCCTAATAAATTGCATAGTTTGTGCATGGCATTTTTCCCATTTGCATGCTCATTCAAACCCTCTTTTATGCATGGCCTATACTTATATCATTGTTTTCTTTTGTTAAAGGTTGTTATCTTTGATGAGCTCATTTATTATATAGTTTTTGTTATCTTTATGATTCTTGGAAGAAATTCCCAAGAAAATTATTCGTATACTATGCCATCTTTTATGTCCATTATGAAGACCTTCAACTTGGATAAAGTATATGAAAATGCAGTTATGATTTGATGATGTTGTTTGATTTGTATGTGAATATGTATGAATTATAACTAATATCTATGTTTAATCATGGTTGTTAGTATTGTGTATGTGTTTTATGAACTAACCCAGGGTTGTAGCATGAGAAGACACCGTATCCCACAATAGTTCCACTAAATGTCACCCGTAGCTGAAGGAGTTCCTAGACAACAAAATAGGGGAAGTTCCTAATTACATTGAATGAAATAACTACAACATGGAGACATCTGATGAAGACAATCATGCATCATTATGAAAAAAATAAAGGAATTGAAGAAGGAGAACATTGTTATCATTAGGATTATGGCATAACTGATCATATGTTCCACATTTCATTTCTATAATTATAGAGTTCTAATCCTATTTGGATTATTATTTATTTTCAGTTATAGATAGGATAACTATATCTTAATTATGTGTTGTATCTAGGAGAGTTGTGATTAGTGATTTCAGTTTAGAGTTGTGTTCTGAATAAACTCACTCATGCATGTCAATAGGTGATGGTTGAGAGTTGATTAGTCTCTTCTTTTCAATTGTGGATTTGGTTATAAATACTTTTCCAATTTTTAGTTGTTATTACATAAACATGTTTATTGTTCAAACATGGGTTTTTTTCTTAAATACAATATTTGAGAAATATTTCATGTGATACTTTAGAGTGTGAAATGAATGATCTTGAGTTAATATGGTTGAGTTGAATTTGAAGATTTAGATTTGGTTTAGTTTAGTGGAGACAACCACCTAAACAAGGGCCACTCGAGTAGTGCTCTTAACTATAAATTTATAGTTTTCATTTCTGTTAGTAGTTATTTCATAATTACATGATCAGTTAAGATAGATTTTCATATCAAGTTATTAAAAATTATTGTTCATGTTCATAATTGCATTCATTAACTTTTTTTTTTACTCTAGAGTGTAGAATAGGTTCAGTTATTAGTTTCTAGTCAGTTCAACATTTTACTTGTTAACAACAATTCAATTACAGACTATGTTCGAGGTACCCGTAGCCAAAGCATCACTTGTAATTCTTTCATTGTTATGAATTTTTAAGATTTTATATCAAGCATAATACCTTTAATAAGATAATTTAGGTAACCTTAGTAGTTTGAAAGCACATACAGTGCCAGTGCCAACACAAGCCTACTATCCTTAGTTTATAATCTAATAAAAGTATTTTAAATGTCAATTAGATTGTTGAGCTATTCCCTTGAACCGAGTGATTTCCACCAAGTTTATTAGGAATTAGAAATATCTCTACATTTTTGTTGTCATTTTTGGGGATGGTGCTATCTTCATAGACTTGTTTTTCCAAGCTTTCGGTATGTGCAAGATCATCATGGAAAAAATAGGCCCTTAAGTGGCAAAAAAATTAGAAAAATCAAAGTTAGCCAACTTGACGTAAAAAATTGAATAAGTTATCTATACTATTTTAAAAATATGTAGGAATAGAATCTATAGCAAATTGAATGTAGTTTCTAAACTATTAGGTTTTTTTTATTAAAATATATTTGGTGAAAATTTGAAATTTGAATGCAATAGTACTTAAATTTCAGGGAAAAAATAAGTAGGTGTCTGTCTGACCACCCTAACCATAATAAAATGATAATATTTTTTTATAATATTTTATACATAAGTAGAGGACTCATGTCCGGATGTGATGCATATTTTTTTGTAATTTTTTCTAGTAAATAATTAATTATTATTTTTTATTACAACTTTTAAAAGATAAAAACTCGTATGTCTGACCACCTTAACTTGGTCAAAACTTCATGAAATTCAATTTTTATTTTTTTAATCGTATAGTATGCAAAACATAGAATGTGATGCATGTTTTAGATTCCAAAAATGTGATACCGTTTGAAAGCTGAAGATTTTTTTCAATCATCCTATCAATCAGGACTTTAGTCGTAATTCAAATAGAAAATGAATACTAATTATTAATTAAATTCAAAGTAAAGCATAATTTATATTAGTGGAAATCTGAGAATCTCCTTTAAAAACACTTTTTATTTAATCAATTTTGGGTTAAAAAAAAGTCATCAGCCACATAACCTACAAATACCCATCATATTGCCACTTTTTGGCCCATCACAATCCTGCACATACCCCTTTTATAATTTACACTTTTTTTAGCATTAGGACTGTTAGGTTTAATCTCAAAAAATACCTAAGAATTATACTAACATTGTGTAGGATTTTTTGCTACACAAAGTTTATCTATTGTATGCAAAGGCAACGAGACACACTTGGAAGGTTCCTCTCCTCCATAAGTTAGCAAGCTAGAGAAGATATTGATGATTACATTAATTACTGTGAAGGTACTACTAAAGAAGGATTTTTCCTTTCACCAATATCTACTACAGCCATAGAGGGGAGATAATGTACCATCGGTGATGTAGTGGATGATCCACCTGAACATGTGACTTTTGAGTTCCAATAACCAACCAAGAAAAGGCTATTGTGCTGAAGAATATCCCTCCTTCAACATTATCAGTCTTTTATGGTTTGGTGATGGAGGATCTATACACATTTATATTTGAGTTTGATTTCCTTTGTAGGAGCTATGACTATACCTCTAATGATCATAGGCTCAATCTCTTCCCTGCCACTCTAAAAGATGTTGTACCCTAAGATGGTTTATGGGATTAGGAAAGGATGTTATTCTAGATTGGGATACCATGAAAACACTATTCTTGGAAATGTACCAAGACTATTGTAGAGGACCTGATAGGAGGAGAGATGCATTTTTAGAATGTAAAGGAAGGAGGATGAGCCATTAGATGACTATGTGGAGAGATTACAAGGATATGTGCAGGATCATCATGGGCCAAAAAGTGGCGATATGATTGGTATGTGTAGGGTATGTGGTCGACAACATTTTTTTTTGCCAAAAATGGATGAAACGAAAAGGTTTTTTAAAGGAGATTATTATCTTTCCACCAATATAAATTATGCTTTACTTTGAATTTAATAAATAATTATTATTCATTTTCTATTTGAATTACAAGTAAAGTCTTGATTGATAGGATGATTGAAAGACCTCTATAGCTTTCAAATAGTATCACATTTTTTGAATCCAAAACATGCATCACATTCTATGCTTTGCATACAATAAGATTAAAACAAAATATTTAATTTCATGAAATTTTTACCAAGTTAAGTTGGTTATACATACAAGTTTTATATATTTTTAAATTTGTAATAAAAAATTCATAATTAATTATTTACTTGGAAACAAATTACAAAAACATACGCATCACATTGGGACACGATTCCTCTACTTATATCTAAAATATTATAAAAGAATATTATCATTTTATTGTGGTTAGGGTGGTCAGACATACACCTACTTATTTTTTCCCTGAAATTTAAGTACTACTCCATTGAAATTTCAAATTTTCACCAAATAGTTTATTTTAAAATAAACCTAGTAGTTGAGGAACTACATTCAATTTGCTATAGATTCTATTTTTTACATTAATTTGAAATAATATAGATAACTTATTCAACTTTTTACATGAATTTTCCTAAGTCTAATTTTTCTAAATTTTTTGCCACTTAAGGGCCTATTTTCTCCATGATGATCCTGCACATACCCCCAATTCTCTTTGAAGAAAACCTACAAAACAAGATATTTGAAGAATCCCTCAAATTAGTATTTTTGAGGGGCATCAATGAGGACTGCATGGATGCCCTCAATCTTACCGAAGAAGGAAATGTTTTTCAACTTCCTTTTGAAGAAATCTATAGGGTCTAGAAAATTACTCTAGGAACTTCACTAAGAAGCTAAGGGGAGAGAGGAAATCCACCATTGGAAAATCATCTACTAGGGTTTCAAAGATAGAGTTAACGAATTGTCTATCCAACATGAAGGAGGATATTATCAGTCACCTAGAAAGGGCCACTCAAGTACTACCCTTCATTACATTTATATTTTTCATTTCTATTAGTAGTTATTTCATAATTGCTTGATGATCAATTAGGATAGATTTTCATATCGGGCATGAGCCTGTGGTGCATTGGATGAGTGGTGGTGTTGTTGTTGTGGCCACCAAGGTTCAAGTCTTCAGACTTGACCCATAGTATTGTTGCTACTTTCATTGGCATTCTCACCATTGTACTAGGCATTATTATTTGGGGCCCACCCCCTCACTTGGCTGGTGGGACCCTACTCCCTCACTATTCCGGTTTGATCATGAGACTTGTGCCCCTAGTGGTTGTTGTACATCCATGATAGGATGAGGTCCACATTTGTAGCCTCATTGGTTCATAACTCCAGTCAAAAGTGTGCAACTTTGGTTTCATATTATGAATAAAAAAGGATATGTTTTCATATCAAGTTATTCATAATTTTTGTTCATGTTCATAATTGCATTGATTAAATTATATTACTCCAGAGTGTAGAATAGGTTTAGTTATTAGTTTCCAGTCAATTCAATATTTTATCTTTTAACAACAGTTTAGTCATAGACTATGCTATAGGTACCCGTAGCCAAATCATCACTATTATGCATTTTTTAGGAATTTCCAGCAAGCATAATACCTTTACAAGGATAATTTAGGTAACCTCTAGTCTTTGAAAACACATACAGTGTTAGTGCCATTAGAAGCCTACTAGTCTTGGTTGATAATCTAATGAAAGTATTTTCAATGTCAAGTGGATTGTTCAACCATTCCCCTGAATTGAGTGAATCCAACCAAGTTTATTAGGCATTAAAAAGGACTCTATAGCCTTACAAAGATCATGCAATATATATATATATATATATATATATATATATATGTGAGCTATATCATATGTGATGCACTATTCCAATATCTATGCACTATGAAAACATTTCAAGTGTTTCCTTTAATAAATAGTGTTATATATTATAAGTTATGTTAAAATTAATGTTACATATTATATATATTCAATGAGCTGTGAAAGCATATCACATGCTATATACCAAATATAATGCTTTTAATATTATATATATTATATTATCATTATAATATATATATTAGTATATATATTTATATTCACACAAATACGTTCTTTGGTCTTTAAATATGTATATTTAAATACATTTAATTGTATAAGATAATATATATATATATATATGATTATACATGTATACATTTTTTATATGATCATAACCAATGAAATACAACCAAAAAAACTTCCCAATTAATCCAAGACTTCGACTAAGGGTTTAGTTACCAAATCATGACTGGTTTTGACTCATTTTGACCAAACTAGATGTGAGTGTGTGTATGCTTAGTTAGGTTCATTAAGGGTTACCAGACCAAGCTCCTCTCCTGAGTGATACTCCCCCTTACATACCTTAGGGCTTCAATATGTTCCTGCATCCAAATTAATACATTGCATAGGTAGTTAGCCATTCACTTTAAATTGATTTGTGCATCATAAAGCATTTGCATTGACAAACCATTAAAATTTTCACATTGTAATACATATTCTTTAATCACATTTCATCAATATAAAACATAATCATTCCTTTAAAATCAATAACATATTAATACATATTTTAGTATTTCTTTTACCTAATAAATATTAAGGTCACAATTTACATCTATTAATATTTTCACTCATGAACATAAAAGTAGCTTAGTAATTATACGATGGGGCTTAGTGGATGTGAGAATATCTTAAGGAGAAAGCTCTAGAGGTATTATCACTCGAGATCCAATTTCAAAAACAACCTTGAATAGCTAAACAATAGTTTCCCAATAGTAAGCTAAGAGTGCAGAACAACTTAGAATGAGGCAATACATTACTACCTCTTCTTAACCTTAGATCTAGGAAATCTTGTTCAAATTTTCTCCATCTAAGAGTATCCTCAGACCAATTAACATAACCATAGAGAGGTATGATTTAAAATTATAAAGCATTTTTTAAGAGGAGTTAATTGGGCCATTGTAAATAGAGTATGGCCTTTTCCCACACCACATCTCAAAAACTGATAAATCTCCAATCTCCCACTTTCCTTCTAGCTCCTTGCTACATTATATTTCTTGTTTTTAGGATATTATTCCAAAAAGTAGATCCATTAGGTAGGCCTTAGAAGGATAGTAAGCTACCAAAGGGTCATTCCTGTTATATTTGGCACTAAGAATACTAGTCCAGTCTTTCTTTCCTTGAATCATGTACCAACCGATTTTGGTTAGCAAAGCCTTGTTGAACATCTTTAATCTTCTAATACCTAGCCCCCCCAATTGTTTTGGGGAGCACACTTTCTCCCAGCTGACGAGATAAATCCTTGATCTTTCTTGTGTCCTAGTCTAGAAAAAGCTCTTCTGGACTTGTTCAATCTTTCTCACAATGAAATATAGTATCTTAAAGAGGGATAAATAATAGAAAAACATTTTGAAGAGAAGTATTTATCTAAGTTGGAGCTTACCATCTTGATTGAAAAAAAATTCATTCCATCTAGCGAGATTTCTTTAGATTCTCTCAATATTTCCATTCCAAAAGGAATTAGGTGGTTTCTTTGTACTAAGTGGGAGCCCTAGATAAAAATTAGGAAAGCTCACTTCCTAGCATCTCAGGATTCTTAGAATCCTATCCTTCACTTGTAGAGTAGTCTTAATAAATATAGTTTGTGATGCAGGAGCATCCAGTGGTGTAAGGGCAATCTTGCATCACCCAAAAATAGTTAAATTTAAAGTTTCTTAATTTTTAGATGTTTTTACATTTTTGGATACCCTTTTCATCATAATGAAATTCCCAATTTACAGTTTTTATTTTTGTTCCTAGGTTGAAAGATATTACAGTTTTAGTTTTCCAAATTTGCACCTGAAAATCTTTCGAGTTAGATTTGAGGAACTTAGATTTCTTGGAATGGCCCCAAAACTTGCCAAAATTGGCATGGCTGATTTTGAGTGTATTATTTACTTTGAGACCTTTCCAATGGTTCAAACGGTTCACGAATCAGAGTCCCGGATCAAAAGTTATGGCCTTGGGAAGTTGGTGCACTTTCTAGAAGATACAATTGCAAATGCTCTTTTGAAATTTGAACTTCATGTTGTAATTTTCGGCACCAAACCGCCTAAACTCAAATTTGAATGTTGTTTTGGCTCCAAACTAATGAGGAGCTCTATCTATGGTCGGGTTTCTAATTTTTGGGTAACTTTTTGGGGACAAGCTCGCATATTGTGAAAGGGTTATTTTGTAGCTGTCTGTAACTTGCATGTGTTGTAGAACTTGGGGATTTGAGATCCTCTACATGTAAGAAACTCCATTTTCTAAATAATAAAATTATTCTCTTATTTGTGGGTTATTTTATGTGTCTCAAGCTATGCCCTCATCAAGTGGTATCAAAGTAAGTTTTCTTGGGCCTGTGGACAGATCACCGATCGTGAGGCAGTTCACACTAGGACTGTGGTTGTGGGTCGAGGTCAAGAAAGATGCCTCCAAGAGTGATGCCTAGTAGGCATGGTGGTGTTAGAGGTGGTCGAAGCGGCAAAAATCCTGGTGGAAGAGATGCACTAGCAGCCCTCCAGAGACAGATTGATGCACTACAAGAGTAGTTGAGAAGAGGGTTAAACCCAAGGGAGGAAAGTGAGGATGAAGGATAGGAAGAAGGTTCAGATGTAGAAGAGGAAGAAGAAGCAATTGATTAAGACCAAATGTAGCTAATAAGGGCCATTTCGAAGATTGGGAAAAGACCCAGAGTAGAAGTCCCTAGTTATTCCGAAAGTCTGAACCCAAAAGAGTTGATCGACTAGATCAACAAGCTAGAAGAATATTTTGGGTATGAGGAAATAGAGGACCTAGATTGGGTTAAGTTTGTGAAAATGAAGCTGAAGGGCCATGCCAATATTTGGTGGAAAGAGGTCCAGTTAGAAAGAAATCGAAGAGGAAAAGGAAACATCACCAGATGGGATCGCATGGTAGAGAAACTGAAGAAGAATTTCATACCAATGGACTACAAGTTAGACCTGTTGAAGAAATTGCAAGGGTTGAAGCAAGGAAATAGATCTGTGAAAGAATATACTAAAGATTTTTACAAGATAATCATCAGAACGGGTCATACAGAGGCCAATAAGGAGAAGGTAGCCCGATATCTTAATGGGTTACGACTAATCATTCAAGAGGAGTTAAGCCTAGTCAGAATGACCACCATTGAGGATGTGTATCAATTTTCTCTAAAGGTGGAAGAGAAGCTGAACAAAAGATTTGATGGCAAGCAAAAAGGATGAGGAGGTCAAAACGGAATGGGCAGTGGAAGACCTTCAGGAAGCTGAAATGATGATGAAAAGAAAAGTGAAGATGTGGGTTCCAGTCAAAGCCAAAGGAATGACAACTTCTACTGCCCTCATGATCAAAATAGTGGTGATCAAAGAGGTAGAGGACAAGGGAAATATGGACAAGGATCTGGAAGAGGTGGTTTCAAAGGAACGTGTTTCCAATGTGGTGAAGAAGGGTATCGAGCTTATGAATGTCCACAACACCAAGGAAGGGAAGACAAAAGGCCAGAAGGTCATGGAAGGGTTGTGCATGCATATGAGGAGGCCTAATATGAACATTTTGATGATGTTGAAAGGGAAGAAGCCCTAGTGATTAGGAGAGCCCTGGTGACTAAGGAAAAGGAACTAGAACAAAGGAAGAATCTATTTCGTACAAGGTGCAAGTGTGAAGGAAAATGTTGTGATGTAATTATTGACAATGGGAGCACTGATAATCTGGTGTCAGAGGAGATGGTCACAAAGTTGAAGCTGAAGAGGGAAAGGAACCCTCATCCATATCGGATTGCCTGGTTGTAGAAAGAACACAAAGTTTTGGTCAATGAGCAATGCCTAGTAAAGTTTAAGATCAGGAGCTACCATGATGAGGTACTCTATAATATCATCCCCATGGATGCATGTCACATGTTGTTGGGAAGGTCGTGGTAGTTCGATAGGCGAGCTATACATGATGGCCATGCAAACACTTATTCCTTGACAAAGGATGGGATTCATCACAAGTTGAAACCCCTGAAGGAGACCAAAGAAAAGGTATGCATAGTGCTAGAATTTTATGTAGATGGAAGAAAATTTTTAGAAGGTATGAAGCATGAGCGTGTGTGTTATGCATTGATTCCTAGAGTGAGTAAGGAGGATAGTGAGAAGGTTCCAGAAGAATTTTCTGGGATGTTGGATGAGTTTCAGGATATTATTTCTGATAATGTACTTGAGGATTTACCACCAATAAGGAAGATCAGTCATCAGATTGACTTGATTTCTAGAGCCAGTTTGCCAAATAAGGCAGCTCATAGAATGGCTCTAGCAGAAAATGAGGAGTTGAACAAACAAGTTCAAGAGTTGTTGAGAAAGGGTTTTATATGGGAGAGTTTGAGTCCATGTGCAGCACCTGCAGTAGTAGCACCAAAGAAGGATGGGGAGTGGAGGATGTGTACAGATTCTCAAGCCATAAACAAGATAACAATCAAGTACAAATTTCCCCTGCCAAGGATGGATGACCTGATGGATTAGTTGAGTGGAGCTCAGTACTTCACAAAGATTGATCTGAAGAGTGGATATCACCAGATCTAGATTCTAGAGGGAGATGAATGGAAAACTACCTTTAAGACCAAAGAGGGCCTGTATGAGTGGTTAGTCATTCCTTTTGGGCTAACCAATGCACCGAGCACATTCCTCGGGCTCATGAATGAGGTACTAAAATATTTTTTGGGAAGTTTTGTTATTGTGTATTTAGATGATATTTTGATTTTTAGTTAGACGTTGGATGAGCATCTAATGCATATTTGGAGAGCCTTTGAGAAGTTAAGAGAAGAGAAATTATTGATTAATTTGAAGAAGTGCAGTTTTGTGAAGAGGGAGTTAGTGTACTTGGGGTTTGTTGTCTCAGAGAAGGTCTCAAGATGGACCCAGAGAAGGTGAAGGCTATTCTAGAATGGCTTACCCCAAGAACTACTACCGAGGTGAGATCTTTCCATGGTTTGGCTAGTTTTATAGAAAGTTCATTAGAAACTTCAGTAGTATTTGTGGACCCCGACTGAAAAAATGAGAGGGGATAGAAAAGAATTCAAGTGGAGCACCGGAGTGGCAAAGTTTTGAACTGTTGAAGCAGAAGGTGACAGAGCAACCTGTTCTAGCCCTCCCATATTTCAACAAGGTGTTTCAGGTGGATTGTGATGCCAGTGGTTGTGCCATTGGAGCAGTGTTGAGCCAAGAAGGTGCCCATTGCCTATTTGGTGAAAATTTAAATAATGCCAAGAGAAAGTATTCATATATGATCGAATTTTATGCAATAGTTCAAGCATTAAAGAAATGGAGACATTATTTGTTGAAGGAATTTGTTCTATATACTAATCATCAGGCCTTATTACCATAAAAAGTTAAGGGAAAATTAAATCAGAGGCATATGAAATGGGTAGAGTTTTTGCAGAGTTATACCTTTGTTTTGAAACATAGGAGTGGGAAGTCAAATAGGGTTGTAGATGCCTTAAGTAGGGGGCATACATTGATGACAAAAATGCAGATTGAAGTGGTTGGGTTCAATGAACTCAAGACACTGTATGCGAAGATCTGATTTTGTAGAGGCTTGGAAAGCTTGCAAGGAACCTGTTACAATGGACAGGACAAGGTGGCCGGATTTCATAATCCAGGATGGCATGTTATTTAAGGGAAGTCAATTGTGTATCCTGAGGAGTTCCATGAGGGAGAACCTGATAAAGGAGAACATATAGTGGAGGAATGGCGGGACATTTTGGTCGGGATAAGACCATTGCCATTATCAGTGAGCATTATTATTGGCCTCAGTTGTCACAGGACGTGAAGAAGTTTGTACAAAGTTAGGGTATGTCGATGGCTAAAGGAGGAGCCAAAATATAGGCTTATATCAGCCCTTACCTGTACTAGAGAGGCCATGGAGGATATAAGTATGGACTTTGTTCTTGGTTTGCCAAGGACACAACGAGGGAATGATTCAGTCTTTGTGGTGGTTGATAGGTTTTCAAAGATGGCACATTTCATTCCATGTCAGAAGACCCATGATGCAGTCCACATTGCTGACTTGTTCTTCAAAGAGGTGGTGAGGCTACATGGTCTACAAAAGAGTATTGTTTCAGATCATGACACCAAATTTGTGGGGTACTTTTGGAGGACCTTGTGGAAGAATCTGAAGATAGAGCTGAAGTTCAAATCTGCACACCATCCACAAACAGATGGGCAGATAGAGGTTGTTAACAGGAGTCTGGGTAACCTACTGAGATGTTTGGTAGGAGATAAACCCAAGGGATGGGACTTGATCTTACCCCAGGAAAAATTTTCTTACAACAATTCTATCAACAGAAGCACTCATAGATCACCATTCTAGATTGTGTATGGAGGTAGCCCTAGAACAACTCCAAAATTGAGGAAGATGGACCAAGAGAAGAAAATAAGTGTTGAAGTCAAAGATTTTGTAGAACACATCAAGGATATACATGAGAAGGTAAGAGACCATTTTAACAAGATGAATATATGTAGTATAAGGCTAAGGCAGATCAGAAGAGGAGGTATAAGGAGTTTCAGATTGGTGATGAAGTGATGGTCCACTTAAGGAAAGAAAGGTTTCTAGTGAGAACATATAACAAATTGAAGATGAAGAAGTTTGGTCCCTGTAAAATTTTGAAGAGGCATGATTTAAGGAATGCATATGAGGTAGAGTTGCTAGATGGATTCAACATTTCCCCTATATTCAATATTTCAGATTTGACAGAGTATCATGAAGGTGGCACAGAGGAAGTACCAATGATGGAACAATGTGGGATTTCAGCACCTACTTCAGAAAAGGAGGAGATTGAAGAAATCCTAGATAGTCGTGTGGGAAGGAGTACTAGGAAGATGAAGTATGAAGAATATCTGGTGAAATGGAAAGAAAGGCCTATTGAAGATTCATCCTAGTTTCCTAAGGCAGAGGTTGACCATTTGGGTTTTCCTCCACCATCTAAGATGTGACGGGGTCACTTCTCAAATTACCCTGGGTGTCTGATGCAGGAGCATCCAGTGGTGTAAGGGCAATCTTGCATCACCCAAAAATAGTTAAATTTCAAGTTTCTCAGTTTTTAGATATTTTTACATTTTTAGATACCCTTTTTGTCATAATGAAATTCCCAATTTACAGTTTTTCTGTTCTCAGGTTGAAAGATATTATAGTTTTAGTTTTCCAAATTTGCACCTGAAAAATCTTCCAAGTTAGATTTGAGGCACTTAGAGTTCTCGAAACGGCCCTGAAACTTGCCAGAATAGGTGTGGCTAATTTTGAGCACATTATTGACTTCGAGACCTTTCCAACGGTTCAAATGGTTGGCGAATCGGAGTCCCAGATCAAAAGTTATGGCCCCAGGAAGTTGGCACACTTTCTAGAAGATACAATTGCAAATGCTCTTTTAAAATTTGAACTTCATGTTGTAATTTTTGGCACCAAACCACCTAAACTCAAATTTGAATGTTGTTTTGACTCCAAACTAATGAGGAGCTCTATTTATGGGCGGGTTTCTAATTTTTGGGTAACTTTTTGGGGACAAGCTCGCATATTGCGAAAGGGTTATTTTGTAGCTGTCTGTAACTTGCATGTGTTGTAGAACTTGGGGATTTGAGATCCTCTACATGTAAGAAGCTCCATTTTTTGAATAATAAAATTATTCTCTTGTTTGTGGGTTATTTTCTATGTCTCAGGCTGTGCCCTCATCATTTTGCTTTTGTTATAATTTATGAACTAGCTAGAATATTTTGCATACTTGTTAAGAACATACCTCCTATTTTTTGCTTCCACAACTAAGCCAACAAAAAATAGAATGGTTTCATGAACATATTAATGGTGAGAAGTTAGAGCCAAGGAAGAAGTAGCTTGAATCCAATGCAAGCATCCATAGTCAAGATTTTTTTGGAGATTCTGACCTAGAACTTCTGCAACAATTATGAATAGATAAGGTGACAAGGAAATACCTTGTCTTAAACCCTTACCATAGGAGAACTGGCTAGTAGGTACACCATGAAGAAGTACATAATAGCTAGTGGTAGAAACATACTACTTGATTTTAATCTCATAAATTTCCCACAAATTTTGAATTTTTCCAAAACAAAAAGTAAGAATTTCCAAGAAACCCTATCATAAGCTTTTGAAATATCTAGTTTAAGCACCATACCCTAATTCTTATAATTTTTTGTAGTGAATAAATTCATGGGAGACAAGACTTGCATCAAGAATCTATCTTCTAGCCACAAAGTCTTTTTGATTTTTGGAGATCATTTTGTCCAGTAGGGGCTTTAGCCTATTAACCATGATTCTAGAGAAGATTTTATACAGTATATTACAAAGACTATTAGGGAAGTAGTTAGATGTGGAAGTGGAATCATCCTTCTTAGGAATGAGGACAATATAAGCATAATTAAGTTGGTAAAGAAGCCCACCAAACCTAAGGAAAACTCTAAAAACAAGAAGGAGATCATTGTATATGATATTCCATAAATCTTGAAGAAAAGGTGGGGGAAATCCATCCCAACCAGGGGCTTTAAAGGTGATAAAAGAGAAAACAACAAATTTGACCTCCCACAAAGAAACTTTTTTCTCCAGAGACAAGAGATCCTCCTAAGGAATCACCTTAGGTATAACCTCTAGAAGAGAATCCAAACCACTAGGAGGGGGTTCCAGATGCCTTCCATCATTTTAAAAGAAGGAGATAGCCTCAATTTCCAAATCCTCATATTTGGTGAGAAGATCCCAATTATTACTAAATAGAGAACATATCATGTTTCTTCTATTCTTTAGCATTAATTGATGGAAGAATTTCATATTTCTATCCCCTTTATTCATTCATTACACTCTAATTTTTTGTTTCTAGAATATATCTTCTTTCCTCGCAATAGTAAACCATTCATTCCTCAATTATCTTTCTCTAGATGAGATTCCATCATCAATGACACCGATTTCCATCTTGTCTTTAATTTTCTTGAGCTCTAGGAGGACATTTTTTTAGTATGGAATATATTTCCAAATGTAACTCTATTCTAGCCTTGGACATTAAACCTTATTCTTTTTAGTTTTTGAGCCACTCGAAACATTGGATTCCCTTGATAAGGAAGGTTGCACCAAAGCTTAATAAGATCTTTGAATTTTGGGTGAAGATTCCACATGATCTCATATCTAAAGGGGAAGCGTCCAAGATTTCTTTTTTCCTCCCATTTTTGAACAAGGGCACTATGGTCAAAACTAGATCTAGAAAAAGTAGATAGCTATAATTTGGATATGTCAATCCCTAGAGATTAAAAATCTATCTTTAGAACTTAACATATATATAATCTTGTCTATTACACCTATTTGACCAAGTAAATTTCAAACCTGAAAGCTCCACATCTAGAAGACTTTGAGAGGATGTACAATTAGAAAATTCCAACATACTGTAGAAGAAATCATCAATCCCACCAAGGGCTTTTGAAGGGTAGAGGGGGGTGTTAAAGTCCACAAAAAGCATCCACTTCACATCTTGGTTATTAGAAAGGAGAATAGACAAGGAATCCCACAAAATATTTCTAGCAACTCGAGTATCAGGTGCATACAAATTGGCAAGGTTCCACGTTGCACCAGTTCTACCATATTCAAAGGAAACATCTAAATAGTTGTTGTTGCTATAGCCTTCCCTGCCAAATAGCCTATCTAGGTTCCAGAGGTCACAAACCCTCTTGAAGCACTATTTGCATCAAAATCATAATAGTGTGCCTTTGGCCAAAGAGATTTAATCATTTTATCAAAATTATCTTTCTTCATCTTAGTTTCTTGAATTAAGAGAATGCCAATATTTAGGTGAATAATATAACACTTAAGAATATTTTGCTTAAGAGGACTATTTAGTCCCCTAATGTTCCATGATAGAATCTCCATTACAAATAATAAAAGGATCTAGAAAAAAATTTCCCTAGCCCATGGGGATCATATGATTCCTCAATCATTTATTTGATTTAGTCACATTTGAGAGACCTTCCATGGTCCTTTGTTTTCCTGAGGCAATATCTTTGGCTACTTCCCTCAATATGACATCCTTATTATTTGCTTTGCCCACTTTTGAACCATTCCCAACATCCATTTTCTTCTTTTACTTGAATTTTCTACTAACCTAAGTCTGAGGGTCTTCATTAACCTCACTCATTAAGGGAGAAGTAGGGACATCAAAATTTCTAGTGATTCATGCATCTTCATGCATGCAAAGAATCCCAAGGAGAAAAATCCTCTTTAGTCAAGGAAACACACAGGTCTAGCCCTTTATTTGATTCCAAGGTATTAGTTGCAAAGAGGGGAACCCCATCCTTAGTAGAAACCAACCTAGTATCATCATGACACACTAGGCTGGGAAGGGAGACACCAATATTCGAGATGGGGTCATCCACCTTCAATTCATTTCCCCCTACCACAAAATTTCTTGCAATATCCATCCTCATCCCCCTAGGATTTGGAGAATCCATTCCTCTATCCTGAGGCATATTAAGACCATCATTGCCAATAGCAGGAGCTGAAATATTGATCTCCTTATTTTCTAGAGGAGGTTAAATTTCTTAAAATTATTACTAAGATGCCCAAATTTTTGGTAGAGCTAAAAAAACAACCTAGCATTCTCATACTCTAGCACTTGAGTCCAGGAGCCAAACTTAGACTTCAAGATAATAGAGGACAAAACGAAACTGTTGACAGTAACATTGATGCAGATCCTAGCAAAGACCAACCTAGACCTCTGATTAATTAATTTTTCCACAACAAGAAGACTTCCAAAGGAGTTGGAAATCCCCTAAAAAAGGTCTTATAGTTCTAGAACTAAAGGGGTAAACAAAGAAGCCTAACCCATGTTGGAGCAATAGAATCCAAATTCATTGAGGGGTCTAAACCCGACTTCCATTTGCAAAAAAGCAAACAACTCTTGAAGTTCTTGTCAAACACCCATTGGCTACCCATAAGGACATAGATTAAATCTTTCTGATTATTAAATCTCAAAGGAATAAACTATTTGACATAGCACTCACACCAATTTCTACTTTAAGAGTCCCAACAGAGCCTGTCCACTTACATACTTGGTCTATATTAGGCCTGAAGAATAGAAATCTCCCAATCAATGAAATTTGGAGAGTTGAAACAAATTCATCCATGATTTCAATTGGAATAAACACTTCTAGAATATTCACCACACAACACTCTTTTGACTCAAAGGTGGAGAATAAAGCCCTCTTAGATACAAACCCTTTTCCCACCAGTTTTTCCATATATGACCCTTGATTCCTCCTTTGAAAAGGAGAACTATCCTCATGATTAATGCTAGTAGTACCATTAGCCCAAGTCACATTGTCCGCCACAAAATATTTTGACCTCGAGGAACCAACAGTTGTAGTTGAAGCACCAACATTGACACCTGTCAAAGAGGACAAAGTCTTGGAAGGAGATAACTAATATTTTTTTATTTTTTTAAAATTATTATATATTTTTTAATTAATTTTTAAATTAAAAAATAATTATATTTTAGATATATATTGAATGAATTTTTTGGTTAGCCAATTTCAAAATTTTCAGTGTGGATTAAGCTAGATAAGTCACATCTAAGGGAAATATTCCCATGACATTATCATTGTTCTTACGTGTAAGTCCAATGACATAGTAGGGGCACAAAAAGAATGAGCTCAATGGTTCAACACAAGTTTGAGTTTTGGTTAATCTTTAAGTTATTTTTTGGATATATTTGTAGAATTGAAATATATTTTTTAATTGAAATAAGGAGATCAAATGAAGTGTAAGGTTGATTTTTGAAAAAGATATTGATATTATTTACATTCTTAATGTCATGAATGTAATTATTATTTTTTTCACTTAGTTTGTTTTGTTTAGAGTAAATGATAGCCTAGATTTGATGTCCACCATCATGTGAAAAATTCTTTTTAGAGTATTAAATGTCTGCAATATTTATCGAGTAAATGCATATTTAGCTTCCAATTTTGACATCTAGTTGTCAAGTGAAAAGATCTTCATAGAATATTAATTTCCTATAATATTTAATATATCATTTTCTTTGTTTATTTTATTACTTTTTATTTATTTTTTAAAATTTAAAATTTAAAATCTAAAACAAAGAAAATGATAAATTAATTTAATTCATTATTAATAAATATTACAAGCATTCAATACTCTACAAAGAGTTTCTCACATGATGGTTGGAGATCAAATTAGAGTGCTAAATATTTCAAGCATATTCTAGGAAGAGATTTTCACGTGACCACTAGAAATCAAATTTGGGGTTGCCTATGCCATTACTAGGAAACTATCAGCCTCCAATATATATTACTATTTAAAAGGAAATAATATTACATATATTTATAAGAAAAATGGTGGATTGAAGAAATTAAAATTTAAAGTCTAAATAAGATCAAATTTCAAATAAATAAAATATAATCAAAGATGTTAAGTGTTGAGAGTTATATTACTAGAGGTAGAGGGTCCATTAAATTTGGTTTTACCATACTTCAACAAGTTCCAAGTCATCCAAGGGACTTCCCTTCCCAACTAGAAATGATACCCTCTTCTTTATCTTCCTCATATAACTAAGTACCATGAATATGTGAAATGAATAAAGCAAACTAAATAATCATGTCAAAATTTAGCCTTCAACAAAACACATAGATACACATTTAATTAATATTGTAAATAACATTATTAAAAGTGATACATTTATGTAGGTTTTTTGTATTGAGTAGTTGATTGTAAAATATTAAATATTTTTATAAATGTTAAACATAAATTTATAATGAAAATAATTAATGTTTTTAATTTTTAAAATATTTTTTTTATTAAATATTTTGGATTAATTTTTAAAATTAACAATAATTATATTGTAGATATATTGAGTGATTTTTTGGTTAGTCAACTTTGAAACTTTTAGGTTGGATTATGCTAGAGAAGTCATATCTGTGGGACATCTTCCAATGACATTATCATTGTTTGTACTTGTGAGCTGGATAATCTAATAGGGGCACAAAAACCATGACCTCAATGGTCCAACAAGAGTTTGAAGTTTGGTTGTAATGAAAAAATTATCATTTACTGACTGCCATACCACCCCTTTATCATCAAGTTAATTTTTTATATATTTAGAATTGAAATTTTTTATTTAATTGAAATAAGGAGATCAATACAAAGTGTGAGGCCGATTTTTGAGAAAATATGCATACCAATAACTTTCCATACCACACCTTTTGAGGTTGGAAGACTTTCCAACTCACCTCACGTCACTCAACATTGGCACACGAGGTTGATGACATGGTCATAGAGGTTGTTGGGTTGCACACTCCAAGTGTTCCTAAGGTTGACACCTATCTAAGACACTTGTCTATTATCTTGTGTCATCTTATGGGGCACTTGTCTATCCACCTATAATGTGGATTGCCTCATCCTTACCTACATAAGCAAGACATCGTACTCATTATCATTTAGATCGTGTAATACAATGTTACACATTGTTCATGTGCTTGTTCTCTATATATCTCCTGGATCTTCTTAATTCTAATATGGTATAGAGCTTATGGGGAGATAAGGCAAGCCCTAGTTGAACAAATTTATTATATTTTGTTAAATTCCATTGCTCCCTATGTTAAGTGCAGACCCCAAAGCCGAGTAGTGAGGCGTCTTCAGGTGTGAAGAACGGATAGTTTGATGCGCAATCATTGGGAGTCATCTCACACACAATTTGCTTATTCTGTTTAAAATCCACTGACTGTGGACAGCAGCAAGCAGAGGAAGTTTTGACTATCAGCAAACGAGGCACCCGCGATTTCCAAGACTCAGCCCTCGCAGAGACCAGAAGACACCCCACATTTGCCAATTTCCATGCAGGCTGCACTTTGGTGATTTGTGACTGCTGCCGCCGATTTTTGCTTGGTCGACAAGTTAAATCTCTGCCCATGTATTTTTCACAGAGGCCGTGGGGTTGGTTATTGGCTGTACTCAAAACTGAGGTGGCCTGTTCACACATGGAACCCGCGGTTCGCCTTAATTTGCAGACATTTTTATTGCAGATTAGAGGTTGTAATTTGCAGACGAGAGGGCATAATTTTCTTGGAATTTTTCGCTGATCAGAGGGCGCGATTTGGTTGGATTTGCCTCTGCAAATTTCCTTAGGAGAGGCACAGAGAATTCCTTTTGGAGGGGCGTCGACTCTTGACGGGCCTCAAACTTTATCAGTGAAAGGGGCAAATTGCTAAGAGGGGGGCATTCTATTGAAGGAGGCCCGCTTCATTGGCCCGCGGCCTTTCCAACACAGGTGACCAACATTTGTGGCCTCTGGCATTTACACGCAGACCTGTTAATTGGCCCTTCTCATACACTCTTGACATTCAAGAGACTAGCATTTTGTGCCCAGTGCATCATCCTTCTCTGCTCGTTTTGAAATTTTCAGGCAGTTGTGATCACACAGATCCGCATATCATCTGTTGGCCATTTGATCTCCTGCACATGAATGGACAAATCCCCACAGCTTTTCTTGCTGCATATTTTGTGTCACCACTCAGCGTGCATGAAGAAAGAGGCGAGTCGACCCCCTAGCAGAGAAATGAGGTGCCACGCTTGCTATCAGGGGTTGGTTATTTACAGAGGATTGGTATTCATCATGAAGCCAATCCATTTTTTGAAGTCTTAGCCTACACGTCTCTCTAATGGATAGTAATCCTCTCGATCGTCCACCATAGTTCCCACAACTTTTAGACAACCCCCACATACCCTAAATTCAGGCATTATTTGCTATTCTTTATTTACTTATTAATTAGTTTGGACAATTTTGTTGCCATATTTTTATGATCACCGTACTAGTTAGCATTACTTAACCATTGCTTACTATTCATAAGTTGATTGTTTGGTTACAAATCGGAATTTGTAAAAGAGTGGGAGTGGGTAAGTTGTTGTTTTTTTTTTTTTTAGGTCATAATTGATGAGGGGCAGTTTTTATTTTATTTTGTCGTAGTTAAAAATTTGTAAGAGAGGAGTCATTTTTTATTTTTGCAATAAATTTGGGAAAGAAAAAGTGTTTATAGGATGAGGTTAAAATTTGTAAAAGAGGAGTCAATTTTCTCTTTTACAATGAATTTGACAAAAAAGAGGGGTCATCATAATGGAGGGTTTAATTTTATGTTTTTTTGTCTTCTATTGAGGTTTACAAGACATAACTTAATATTGTCTTCTTAATCAACCTCATGACAATAAACTTGTAGAACTCAAATAGAAAACAAAGTTTGTAAACACACTCATATAAAGAAAGTGCTACAAAACTGAATGTGTGTTCCACATGGATGGAATTTGGGAATTGTACATACACTAGATTATAAAGTGTAGTGGGGGGCTATGTCATCACAACATGGATTCTTGTGATACTCATCTCATGTGAGTGTTCCTTGGAACAAACCTTGTACATCTCTGCATTCCTCACACACTCTCAATCTTAGTTGTCTTCTTATATTCTCTTAGCATTAAGGGGGCACTATGATGTGCTATGCTCATGTAATGCTTCTATTAGTGAAGCATAACCTTCTTTTTGGAAGGTTTTATGAACCTTTCTTCTATCTTGATCTATCAAATGAGGGATTATTTTAGTGGATTATAGTTTTGAGATTCTAGTGCTCCTTATCATAGTACTATTTGTATCATCGACTTCATAGAGTTTGATAAACTTTGTGTACACATGTTGAGTAGTGTTCATATGTTCACTCATGCAGTGTTTTGTATTGTAAATCTTGATCTACATCTCTTGGAGATTTGTTGATTCTAGAAGACACTAGTCTATCATCAATATAGTTTACAACATCTACATGCTTCAGGAGTTCTTCACCATCATGTTCTTATCATCAAGTGACATATTTTCAGAAGGTCTTAAATCCTTCTAATTCTCTTTTTGGAGAGGAGTTTTGTTCCCACTGGGTTTTCTCCTTTACTCCACTTTATAAGAATCCATTGTACATGGGTACCTAACATAGCATCTAGCTGACACCCATTTCTATCTACTTGCACTTTTTTGATCTCCACAAGTATAACTTAAGAGGAGGTGTTAGTGTGAATATTTAATCTATTCACTATGCTTAAGTGTACTTAGGCATATGAGGTAAGACAACTTCTTGTCTAACCAAACCTACAAAAAATGAAACCTCTAGAAGTTACAAAATTATTTGGTTAACCTCATGCACACACTTTTTGAGGTTGGAAGACTTTCCAACTCACTTCAAATGTCACTAAACACTTGGCACACAAGGTTGATGACTTGGTTATAAAATTTGTTGGGTTGCACACTCCAAGTGTTCCTAAGGTTGGCACCTATCTAAGACATTTGTCTATTATCTTGTGCCATCTTATGAGGCACTTGTCAATCCACCTATGATTTGGATTGCCTCTTTCTTGCGTATATAAGCATGGCATTGTAATCATTATATTTTGGGTTGTCTAATACAATATTGCATATCGTTCATGTACTTTTTCTGTATCTCCTAGTTCTTCCTAATTCTAGTAGAAAATAAATAAAATATACCTAGAAATTCTCATAAAACTTAAGAATTTAATTAAAATTCATAAAATTATTTTAACAATAATGATTAACAATATTCTTAAATGCACTTTAGAGAAAATTCTAATAGAATTTTGATGGTTTTGTTTAAAAATTAAAATGAAATAAGATGTCAATTATTTTTTGTAATGATGAAAACCTTAATTTTAAACCCATTGTAAAGACCCATTCCAAAAATCTAATACTAATAATAAAAAATCTATTTTAAAAATTTAATTAAGGTATACCAAATAGTAGGTCTAACATCACACACCAAAGGTAGTGACACTATCTAACATGTTATTACATCAATTATAGTAACTCATTTATTTGTTTTATTAGAAAAATAAATAGACTTAAAAATAAATGAAAAAGTTTTAATTATAAAATTGAAAGAGATGAAAGACTTGAAGATGCCAATGACAATGAACTGAGTATTTTCTAGTAGATTTCAATGGAAAGATAAAGGCATAGTTGAATAATTAACATTCCTAATTAATTGTTTTTAGATAACATAATCTTTTCCTAATCAAAGAGACATAAGTAGAATTAACTATTGAAATTATGAACTATATCCTAAATATTTTATATTATGACTTTATTGGTAGATGATAAATTCAACTTATAAAAAGATACATTGCTTTTGGTAAATTGTGTGAATTATAAATTTTATAGAGAACTATATACTACAACCATTTAGAAAAGTCTAATTGCAATACTAAGACTCTATTCAAGCTTCCATATTGTGCAAATAGCATTTGTGCATACAAAAAAAACATTAGAGAAAGATAAAAAAGTTATTGAAGGAGTATAATTCCTATATTAGTGATAACTTTACAAATTTTACATAGTTAATAAATTATGTTTTTGATATGTTATATGGTAATTTGAATAAATATGATATCATATTTTGTCAATACATTATATGGTCAAATAATTGTACATCATAATTCAAGAACTCATGGATGTTCTACTAGCTAAGTAGGATGAATATTATGAATAATTTTTTATTATTTAGGATTTTATCAAGGAGTCACATCAAAAAAAAGATTATGATGGTGTATGAGCATCTGTTAAATAATTTGTAGAATTATAAGATTTGAAGAAAAAAAAGTGATAAAAAATGAATAGATGTAATGGTGTAACTCATCTATGGGTCTAGGTGATAAGGATAGGTCTATAATTCATTAAATTTACAAGGAGGGTGTATGGTATGGAGGCATATTGTATTTTACACCATTTGAAAATATGTAATTACAATTTACAACCAAGTTTTGAAAGTATATTGGAGGCCCATAGGGATGGAATTAGATTTCATAGCTATGAATGAGAGTTATAACTATGAAAAATAAGTTATAACTTGGGGATACCATACACTAAGGCACATGTTATTTTATAGTAGATGCAAAGGAAATACACTATATAATCTAGTCTTGAATATATTTTTTGTGCTTGTGAGGTTGAATGGTAAGTTTTCAATTTGGAAGTGGGAAGAAGTGGTCACCATGATGAATAGATATTTATAGAGGTGTATAATCAAGATGAAGGTATATGACATATCAAATACAAAGAGAAATTTTGTATCACTATCTCATTGTAACATACACTTATATAACTATGAAACTTAAACTCAAAATTTTAATCATGAAATTTAAAAATAAAAATTAATTAATTTTTAAAAATATTCAAGAGCCAAAATTCCATAATTATAAGATGTGATAAATCTAGAAGAAAGAGTATATTACACAAGTGTGTAATATAAATTTTAAAAAATGGAAAGAAAACATGGCAAAATAAAATAATTTGACAAAAGAAATTTAAGGAATGGGCATTTTTTTTTTTTAAGTGATAAAGTTTAGAATGAATTTTGAAAACAAAAATCCAAACCTAAACCTAATATTTGGATTAAATGGCCACCAAATTTTCAAGCAAATAGATTTTTAAATGAATATAATTATTATAGGTCTAAATTTGATATTAAATCAATAATATATATAAACATTTATATTTTAGATCTAATAAGATTTGTAATAACTAACTTTATATGTAAGATTTTTTTTTTTTAAATTAAGAAAATGATATAAAAAAATTGTAAAATGAATTTACTGTTTTATTTATTGAATTATATAATAATTTTAATTGTTTCTACTTATTATTTAATAATTTATTTATTTATTTATTTTTATTTTTTTTATAAAAAGAGGGTAAAAACTTTATTGAGTCATAACAGCATTACAAAGTCCAAAGAAGGAAGCCACAAGGGGCCAAAAACAACAAGAATTAATTCACACCCAAGAAGCACCTTATATCCTCAGCAACCCACTCCTCAAGAACAGGGGCCATATCAACAGGGAGATTGCTCCAATCATCCACAGACCAAGAATCAGTCTTTTCCGACGCCCATCTAGCCAGCCCATCAGCCACCCTATTCCACTCCCGTGGAATATGATGGAAAACAATGGACTCCAAGGTAGAGCACAGAGAAATAATCTGTTTGACAACCACAGCTAGCTGCCAATTCACATCCTCCAAATTTTGATTATTCAACATATCAATAACCACCTGAGAATCAGCTTCACAAACAATCCGCCGCCATCCAAGGGAAACCGCACGCTCAACCGCCAAGAGAATAGCGCTAGCCTCCATAAGATTATTAGTTTGCAAACCACGATACATAGAAAAGAAGAAAACCACCACTCCAAGGCTATCTCTACCAATACCACCAACCCCAGCATGCCCAGGGTTACCCCTAGAAGACCCATCAGTATTAATTTTCAACTCCCCTAGAGCAGGTGGGCACCAAAAGCCCTCACGAGCAACCCTCTCACGCCCACGCCTACGATGCACTTTACTCATAATACACTTCCCCCCTGTGGCAAGACCCAGGGAATTTACAACACCCAAGTCCCCAGGAGCAATCGGCACAGACAAGTCACACTTTGCAGTCAAAGTCTCCAGCAAAGCCCCAAGAATTCGCCTCCAAAGTTGCCCCACGAGCAATTTTTTATCCAAGAATATTCTTCTGTTACGTTCCAACCAGATTTGCCAAACAATCAAACTAGGACCAATGCTCCAAGCAATTTTAAGAAAAGAGGTTGTAGCAGGAGAAGAGCCCTGTCTCTTCCAAAAATCTTCCAAAGAAGAGACATGGCAACATGGTAAGCTCCAAAGATTCCACCAGTGATGCCAGATAGTCTTAACAAAAGAGCACTGAAAAAATAGATGTGATAAGCATTCATCATGCTGACCACATAGAATGCACATGGAGGGGCCCTGGAACCCACGTTTGCAAAGATTATCCCAAGTAAGACACTTACCTTGAACCACGAGCCAAGAGAAAAAATTACACTTAGGCCAAGCAAATTTATTCCAAGCATGCTTCCACCAAGAAACCTGGGAGCTTCCAAAGACCTGTTTATCCAAAACCTGATAACCAGAGGCAACCGAAAATTTTCCTTTCAAGTCAGGTCCCCAAGCAAGCACATCAGCCCCTTGGAGAGAATTGCAGACACGACTCGATAAAATCTTAGCAAGCTCTTGACGATCCTCCACTGCACCACCAGGAGGCCAATCCAAGGGGCTCTTCCACCTAGACACAGAAATTTGACCCAAAGATTGTTGAGATTTAAAATCAGCCACATGACTCCAACCCGCCTCCACAAAAATCTGGCACAAATCTTGGAGATGGGGATGAGATGACACAATGGGTGGGTATCCATCCCAAGAATCATACCAGAAAAGAGCATCTCGACCCCCATTACAAATCCAAAAAAGTCCCTGTTTAACCAACTTGGCACCACGTTTAAGGGTACTCCAGATCACAGAGCCTTTCCCCTCCATACTAAACCTTGATACCTCCCTACTTTCTACTGCCCCCAAATATTTGAAGGTCAGAATTTTAGCCCAGCACATATGCTGTTGAGAGCACCAGCGCCAATACAACTTAGCAGCCAAGGCCTGCCCATTCAAATCAGCCCGCCGTAAACCAAGACCCCCCTCTTGCTTTGGCCTACAAACAACATCCCACTTCACAAGACTCCATTTTCTATGAAGAAGATTACCAGCCCACAGAAACTGACGAGACAATTTCTCGAAATCTCTAATAAAACTTGAAGGAGCAGAAAGAACAAAGCATTTATAAATAGGAAGAGCCTGGACCACCGACTTTAAAAGAGTCACTCTACCTGCTGAAGAAAGCCACCTGCAAGTCCAATGACTGACCAATCCTCGAAACTTATCAAGAGTCTCTTGCCAAAACCTTTTGGGGAGAGAGCGAACAGCAAGAGGGATTCCAAGATAGGAAAAAGGAAGCGAACCAATCTGAAACCGAAGGATACCAGCAATTCTCCTTTGAATACCTTTAGGAGTGTGGAAGAAATATATGAAGGACTTCCCCTCATTTATGCATTGCCCAGAAGCTGCCAAGTAACTGTCCAAAACACTGCGCCAATTGAGAGCCTCCTCAACCTTAGCCCTACCCATCAAGGCAGTATCATCTACAAATTGCAGATGAGACTGAGGGGGAATACCATCTCCCCAACTCCATCCCTGAAGCAATCCACTAGCAACCTGAGCACGAATGAGTCTTCCCAGGCCTTCCGCAAGGAGGATGAATAAGTAAGGAGATAGGGGATCTCCTTGCCTAAGGCCTCTAGAAGCACCAAACAAACAAGTGGGCTCACCATTGATAAGCACCGAAAAGGAGGAGGAAGTGACACAACTCCTAACCCATTCAATCCAACCCTCAGCAAAGCCAAAAGCTCCAAGGATTTTAAATAGAAAACTCCATTTAACACGATCATAAGCTTTAGCCATGTCTAACTTGATAAACATAGATTTATCTTTTGAGGATTCCATAGAATGGATGGCCTCAGCAGCAATAACTACCCCATCCATGATCTGTCTTCCAGCAACAAAACCCCCCTGCTCTTCAGAAATTAAGTCATCAAGCCAAGGCTTCAGCCTTTCTGCGATCAACTTAGTAATAATTTTATACACAACATTACATAGAGCTATAGGCCTAAACAAATCCAAGGAGTTAGCTCCCACCTTCTTAGGAATAAGAGCTAAAAATGTAGCATTTAGGGACTTCAACATTTGTTTATGCATAAAGGATTCTTGGACAACCTCTAAAAGGTCCAATTTAACCACTTCCCAGAACTCCTGAAAAAATTCAATGGGGAATCCATCAGGCCCAGGAGCTTTACCTTTCTTCATCTGGAATACAACCTTCTCAAGCTCCGACAAGGTAATAGGAGCAAGCAATGATTCATTCATTTCATTAGTCACCAGCTTCGGGATACAATCTAAAATTTTAGCTTCATCCTCCTCCGCAGGAGGCGAATCCTCAGAGAAAAGGGTAGAGAAATATCGAATGCATTCAGCTGAAATAGAGGCTGAAGAGGACAAAGATTCCCCATTAGGCAACAGAATAGAAGAAATAGCATTACCTTGTCTCCGATCCTTAACTGAGTTATGGAAGAAAGCAGTGTTTCGATCCCCAGCCTGGAGCCATTCAATACGAGACTTTTGTTTCCAAAAAATCTCTTCTCTTAACTCCCATTCCTCAAGCTCTTTTGTTGCAGCAACCTCTAATAAACTCAGCTCCTCTGAGAGGCCTTGATCTCGAATTTGTCTGGTAATTAGGTCTAGATTATCTCGCGCCTTTTGCTTTTCCTGAAATAAATTACCAAAATGCTGCCTATTCCATCTTTTCAATCTATATTTAACATACTGGAGCCTCTTTGAGAAAGAGTACATGGCAGTGCCATATGCTGGCTTCCCCTGATCCCACCAACTAGGGAGCAAAACATGAAGAGATTCATCCCTAAGCCACATGAGTTGGAACTTAAAGGTCTGTCTAGCACACCGTTGAGGCACATCAACTACTAGCTTAATAGGCCAATGATCAGAACCACGACCATCCAAAATTTCAGAGCTTATCAACCACCTGTCCCCCACCCAAAAACTAGACACCAAAAATCTATCAAGTCTTTCAGAAATAGAGGCATCGCCAATTCTCCTATTATTCCAAGTAAAAAGACCATTGCCAGGTTTGATATCCACAAGATTCAAAGCAGAGATATTGTCCTGGAGCAATAATGCAGAAGCCTCCAACCTTGCAATACCACCTCGTTTTTCTGCAAGCTCCGTGATAGCATTAAAATCGCCTCCAATAATCCAAGGATGGTAGGGAAATAAGCTGCGAACTAAACGAATGTTGGACCACAAAAGTTGCTTTCCTTGCAACTCCACAGGCGCATACACATTGGAGAAGAGAGCAATTTCCCCTGACATAAAACAAGAGGCCACCATGGAAAGGGAGGACCTGAAAGACACCCACCAAAGGGGGCAAATCTTACGCGGGTTCCATAAACATGCCACCCCGCCAGAAGACCCTTGAGCACCAATGCATTGGCATCCACCATTCCCCCATAACTTAGGAACTAGATCCATCATACCCTCCACAGAGAGCTTAGTCTCCTGCAAAAAAAGAACATCAGGCGAATGACACCTAATCAAATCCCGAACAGCTTTTTGTCTAGGGCCACTGTTCAAGCCCCTAACATTCCAAGAGAGAACTATCATTTCGAGGGGCATGAAAAATGCGAATCCAGAGTCTTGACTGACCCTGACTCCACCAAAGTCTCCCCTATCATCTTAATCTTTTCCTCATCCTTCTTCCTTCCCAGCTTAGAAATTTTCTCCGGCCCCCCCTTCTTGAGAACTTTTTGCAGAACACCCAACTGAGAGGACGCCTTAATATTCTTCTTGCCCACCTCTGGACCAACTTTTTGCAAGAGGTGAACCTTATCTACACTATCTTTCACTACCTCAGCACTACCACCCAACTCAACCTGAACCTCCATTTGACGATCTATCCCTAGAGCCGAAGTCCCATCAGTAAGCGGAGCCATAGTCCCCTCTGAGTTGAGCAAAACCTGACAAGAATCTTTCCCAACCTCATCTAAGCATGGCCCTCCCATACCCCCCTCCTCTTGGGGAGCAAGCATTGCCTCAACTAAAGGGCCATGCTGATCAATATCCAGAGTCCCATGATCTAGATCCAAAAATCCTGGGTTCACCTCCTGTTGACTAAGATCCTCTAGCACCTCAAACCTGTTGAAGGTGTCCTCCTCCTGCCTGTCCTTCAAAGTCCTTTTATGACCTTTATTTCTGTTTCGGCCTCTAACGGGAATAAATCCATCTTCCCTACCACCAGAACCCTGAATGGGGTCCTTGCCCTTATCCACCCTAGGTGGATTAGCTGAAGGTTGAGAAGAATGAGCCTCCAAAGGCTTGGCCTTTGGACATCTGCGCAAGAGGTGACCATACTCATGACAGAAACGACAACGGAAGGGAAGTGTTTCATAATCCAGCTGTTGCACCCATGAATAATCTCCTGCACTCACTTCTAACGAGTCTGGCAATGGCTTACTTAAATCAATTTCTACACAAAACCGGGCAAAAGTCATTACCTTTTTGAATTGTGTTTGCTGAGAAGAACCCACAGGTTTCCCCAGCTTCGAGGCTAATAGGCACAACACATCCTCTCGCCAGCATTCCACAGGGAGCCTTGGAAGACGGACCCAAACCGGAACCCGATTCGGAAGTTCCTCTGCCGGGTTGAAGCCAGCATGCCATGGCTTAATAAATAAGCCCACCTGGTTATAAAAATACGGGCCCCCTTCAAAAATCCTATTCCGATCAGCCAAACAATCAAAAGTAACCATGAAGTAGTTATTTGCCAGGAGGCGGATCTCCATCTCTCCCTCAGGCATCCATGTCTTTTGAGCCCACATCTCCAAGAATTGCAAAGAAATTTTCAAACCTAAGAATTTGCAATAAAGAGAATGTCGTGCATAATAATCAATGTCTTCAGCCAACATCTCCATTGGAATGACTACGCTCGGCCTCTCTTTACACCGTTCGAGGCACCCATTAATCTTCGGAATTCTAGGCCCCCCTACCGAGCCCATCTCGACTTTCTCAGGTTCCACCGAGAAAAGATTATTATCAAAAATCTTCGAACCCTGTGGAGAGGGTTTCGATCCAAAAGCAGAACGAAAGTCCATATTGGGACAAACCCTAGAAGATTCTCCAGTATCCATCAAAGAGCACACAACGCAAGATGAGCAAGCAAGGCCCAAATAAAACCAAGAGCCCTTCGAAGAAGGCACACTCCACTGGACACCAAGGTCGCAACCCCCCAACCCCAGAATACACACCTGCTGCAAAAGAAAAGAGCCTCCCCCCAAATAGCGTAAAAAAACCCACCCCCAAGAAGCTTCAGAGAAGAAGAGAACAAATCCGACCCCCAACTACACATGCAACCACCAAAAGACCACATGCAGGCCGAGCCTAGATGGCTGCGGCCTCATGCAGCGCTTGCAGAGCCATCCTCCCTTAATAATTTATTATATTATTAAAAAATTATGAAATAAATGGGGATCACCTATTGGTGTAATAGTGAGATGGTTGCCCGTTTGTGGTGCAACCAATGTTCAAATTCATGTCTGGCCTATTAGTGGAAATACTGCTACTAGACCCACATTGTGCTCAGAGGTTGTTGTGGCAGTTGATCTTGGAGGACATACAGGTGATCTTGGTGGGTGTGGTGACCGTGGACATGGTGACCGAGTGTGCTTGTTCATGTAGGTGTGTGCTGCTCATGGATCCAATTTCCTGAAGGTGTGTGCTGCTCGTGGACCTCTGTCAGACCTACATGGGTCTTTCATGCCTAGCGGTTCTATATTGGACCCTCATGAGTCTTTCATGCTTGGAGGTTCTGCGTGGTTGGTCTTGGAATGATAAGGTTAAAAGATGGCTCAAGGTGTAAGGTGTTGCTCGCCATATATATATGAGGATGAGGCCCCTCAACAATGTGGTCTCACTAGTTCATAGCTCTAGTCAAAAGCATTCAGGGTCCTACCCCACAAAGCAACTATTCAACTATTAAAAAAAAAAAAAAAATTATGAAATAAATAAAATTATATATATATATAACTCAAATAATATTAATACTATATTATTGTTAAATATTATATATTTCATATGTCAATGGTTATTAAATTTAAGTTAAGAATTTTATTTACATTTACATGGTTTTGAAATTTTTCATTTTGATTATGATGTGGGAGAAATAGGTGGAATGTAATGATATGATCTTGTTCACAAAAGAAGTTTAGAATCCTCGTTTATTTTTTAAATATTAATATATCAAAATTTTAAAATTTATATTAATGTCCACAAAGAAACTATTATGAAATTACATATAAATATACAATATTTAGTAGACTTTTCAAAGCAAGAACAAAATTACTCAAATAATGAATGATAGCTTTGTAAAAAACCTAAAGCAAGTTAAATATAAAAATTTTGTTTTTTTTCTACAATATCCTTCACTACACACATTTATAAAGTAAAACTATTGAAATAATTTATTTTCATTTCAATTTTAAAAAAATGTATTATTAAAATAATTATTTAATGATTTATATTTCATCATTTTAATTCTTTTAATATCTTAATTTCCTTTTTGAAAATACATTCTCTATAATCTTTATATTTTTATTAACAAGTCTCTTATAAAAATAATAATATAGCTTTAACATATTAATATATAAAATAATTTATTTTTATAACATTTTAATATTATTTAAATAATTATATATTTAAAACATAAAATAATTTTTTTTTTTTCTAGAATTATTTTATGATTTAAAAAATAAAATATAAGTAAGATGGCTATGATTTAAAAAATATACAAAAGATTGTGATTCAATCCATACACAGTAAAGCGATATATTCTTTAATTACTCCAACGGCTAAAATTCAAATTACTCCAAACTGCCAAAATTCAAACTCCAAAAAGAAGATAACCAAAAAAAATGAAGCGGAGGTCATGCCCCTTTTGATATAAAATCCTCGTAAAAAACTGTTAGGAGACCAATTTAGGGCTCTTGTATGTGTTCAAAGAAAATACAATGTCGTTCTGCCATATCAAAAATATGCAGTTCTTTGCTTGTCAAGCGTATACATAAAATGAACCAACGTGAATTAAAATTTGCAGTTGTTTGCTCGCCATGTTTCGGCATAATCAAGATAAAATTAAAATAAATACAGGTTTATAAATTTGGAAGGAGAGCTTCACAGTCCTTATACTCCCACCAAAATGAATACAACCTTTTCTATAAAAGAAGATATTTACAAAATTCACCGTCCAAAGCTTTCTTGTATTATCGATCCCATGCTGTACTGTATTTGCTGTGTGGTCAGAAATTACTGTGAAGTATACGTTTCAAGAGAGATGCCGGACTGTTCGTTCCTGAGCGTTTCTAACGAAAGATCCTCCTCTGGTCGTTCATCATCAAACATCGCCAAAAGCTTGTCCATATTACTTTGAAACAGCTCGCCATCGGTAGTTTCCAGATCGCGGTCGGTACTTTCAAGACGTGGCCAGTGGTCTGTAGTACTGGTCCATATAAGAGGAAGATTATTGAGGGAGGCAGAAGAGCCATATAAGCTTTTAGCGGCATGGTTGTATGCAACAGCGGCTTCAATGGCGGTGTTGAAGGAGCCGAGCCAGACGCACCTTCCTCTGTTGGGCCATTTGCTGGGCTCTCTGATTTCAGCCACCCATTTACCCCATGTCCGCTGCCGCACACCTATGTAATTGTGCCGCCCGTTTTCAGGCCCTCCTTTGCCCGCCATACACCCTTTTGATGCTCTTCTTTTCGTTTTCTTCGATGAATTCAACCGCTGCAATTGCTCTGATATCTCAGTAGCATTCTTTTTCCTCTGCCCTCCAGTCTTCACCATCTTTGTTGAACGCCTGAAATTGAAAATTTAAAAATCAGCGGAAACGCTGGTTGAAATGGGTAGGAGCTTTCTTGGCTGCTATGCTACAAGATAATCTGGGCCAACGAAATTTGCACTGAAAGGAATTGAGATAGAATTCCTCAAAAGAAAACATTAGAGGCTGTTGAGGGATGGAATCCGCTACCCACAAATGCTGAGTGAGCAAATCAATGACTCAAGTGCAAATTGTAAGTGGTCAGAACTATATCATTAAAAGGTGGGAGAAATTCTTTACATGAAAGAAATATAAGTCATTCAAGGGAAGCTTGAGTTAGAAATGATATCCTCTTTTTTATCTTCTAGATTTGACTAAGTATTATGAACATGTGAAATGACTAGATCAAACTAAAGAAGCATGTTAAAATCTAACCTTCCAAAAAAATCTAGATATGCATTTTATTAAAATAATAAATAATATTTGTTAAAAGTGATTTTAAAAGTGGCAAGTTTATGTGGTTTTTTTGTATTGAGTAATTGATTGTAAAATATAATATTAATTGAAATATAAAATATGTTTGTAATTATTAAACAAAATTTTAAGAGAGATAATTAATGTTTTATTTTTTAATTTATTTTATTAATTAAGAGATACAATTAGTTTTTAAATTAACAAAATTATAATTTAAATATATTGATTGTTTCTTTGGGTTAGTTAGTTTATATATTTTTAGGTTGTATTGAGTTAGTGAAGTCACATTTGAAGGACCTCATCCCATGGCATTATCATTGTTTGAACTTGTGAGCTTAATTATTGAGTAGGGTTGTAAACTCCATGAGTGTAGTGGGCCAATAGGAATTTCAAATTTGGTTACAATGACAACAATATCATTTACTAACCACCATATCATTCCTTTATCCTCGAGTGATGTTTGTATATGTTTAGAATTAAAATATTTTATTTAATTTTAGCAAGGATATAAATATGAAATATAAGGTTAGTTTTTGAGAAAAATAAATTATTTACTTTCCTAATGTCATCAATATTCTCATTACAATCTATGCTTAGTAGTGAAAGGAAAAAATATTAAAAGTTATATATTATACAATTTAAAAGAAAGAAGAAAAAGAACAAAAAAATGTAAAGGAGATATATGACAATGTATTTAAAGGACATATAAAATACATATGATGGATATAATAAAGACTTATTATATCTCATGGATGTGTATATGGTGAATGAATATGTGTGTATTTTATTTTTGGTTAATATGTAATTATCAATTTTTTTCTAATATTATTCTTTATGTATCAAATTAGGATATTTATTACCACACATAATTATATTGACATCAATAATCTATATTTTTTTGTCAAAATCTAATTCCATTGCTAAGAAATTATTTATTGGTGGAGAATAAGAGTACTGAACCTAAGAAAAGTGTTTTGATAAGTGAGACCCTAAGAAAGAGTGATTATAGAAAATAATAGAAGAAATTGTGATAATGTTTGGTAGTACATGCTAATTCATGAACCTTGAAGGGCTTAGGTATTTAAGGTTGTTGATGGGACCGAGGGATCCTATAAAAGGGTGTGATTATTGAGTTATATTTTGGCTAACACTTTATGTATAAATAAGAAGAGATTATGGAGGATTAAATCAAAAAATTAGTGGCAAGAAAACATAATAAGAAGTTGACATAGGTAGTTGAGGAAAATAGAACGACTTATTAAGACAACAAAAAAATGAACTTAGTTGAAAATAGGTAGTTGAAAGAAACTTGGAATACAAAATAAAGATCCTATTAAATAACTAATAAGTCTTGTGAAGCCTTAATGGATCACATTAGGAGGGATATTAAAAAAATTAGGGAACTCCAATTTAGAGCAATCAAAAAATAAGAAGGTACTTACAAATATTGAACTAGAATAACTAATAAACCTAATAAAAAAGGAAAAATAAAATAAAATATGATTGGTGGAATAACTAATGAAATAAGAAGAATTGGATAGGTTAGATAGGGGAGGTCTTTGAAAGAATATTTCTTAGCTAGGTATCAGAGTAAAGGGTGTACCCTTATATTTATTTACTTTAAAAAACTAGCTTAGAAGTATCATTATATTTTATGAATCAAGTGGTATATGAGTAGGTTCATTATTTTCGATATTGTGTTATTTTATGAATCAAGTGGTATATGAGTAGGTTCATTATTTTCGATATTGTGTTGTGAGTGGTTTTTATATTTATACCAATAACTTGGTCAATTAGAGAATCAATTTAATTTTCACAAGGACACATTGAACCTTACAAGTGTAAGCACTTGAGAAACATGTTAGAGGAAGGGGATTATGTAGATGAACAACAATTATTCTAAATATGGGGTATTCATTACAAGTTTATCTCAATCATTGGAGTGTAGTGACAAGATAAATTCCAATAAAAAAGGAGAAACTTTAAACATTGATAAAAGCCTTCCAAGTAATATTATATTTAAGATGATGACTGAGATTGATACAACATCATTAGAATTTAATGTAGATGGAGAGAATATTAGAAATTAGATCAATTAGCTTGAGGTGTATTTTAGTGTTCATATTTTCACCTAGGATCAAAGCATATCTCATTTCTAGATTAAGGTTGTAAAAGTATGTTTTCTAATAGTTTGATAAAATTTTGTACTTCATAACTATGATAAAAGAATTCTAAAATAACTAGGAATAATTTTACATGATTAATTAGGAATTTTATCCATATTCCATAAAGAGGGAAGTATGAAATAATAATTTATTAATCAATAAGAAGGTCATTTACATAGAAGAATAACAAAATGAATTCCATAAACAGGATATGGGTAAAAGAACATATTTACATCACACTTTTAGTCAACAAAATAGACTCTAGTAAAAAAGTAACCCCCTAAAAATTTTTAGTTGAAAAAATTTCACCCGAAACCACATGGGGTATATGTGGCACATACCATCTTGGAAAAAACCCTTTCGCCTAAAACTTTTTTTTTTTTTTTTCTCATTTTTCAAATTTGAATTCAAGATGAATATATGTGTAAGGTTTTAGGAGAAACCATTTTAGTTGAAAGTGTTTTGGTTAAACTACTTTCAATTCCCAAAATTATCTATTTGGCTACCTATCTAGTAGTTTAACCCCTCCTTTGGGGAAAATTAAGAGAAAATTTAGTTCAACTATTAATTTTTCCAACTAGGGTACTTTCATGAAAATCTAAAAGTATCATTTTTAGATCTGATTAGATTATAGAAACCAACTTTTTTTCATATTTTGATTAATTTTATTATGATTTTTATTTAATTTATTGTAAATAGATTTTTATAGTCAAACATGAGGCTGATGAGATTTTTGTAATATATATATATATATATATATATACGGTACACTAGAGGAGAGAATCCTCCTCATAAGGATTTTTTTAATGATAAAAAAGTTAGAAAAAGGTTGATGTCCCATGAAAACTATGATATTCATTGATATTTTCCATGCACTAGATACTGATGTTACCTATGTGGCAAAAAATAGGAAAAAATGTCCTCTTTTCTTTGATGTCTATAAATCAAACCAATTTTAAAATTTTAAAAAATAATACAAGCATAAAGGGTGATCCCACAATACTTGTTTACAATTTTCAGCCAAACTGGATACTAAAATCAGTTTTCTAACTAGATCTTCACTTTCGGGCACCTATAGTGATTAAACTGTGAGGAATTTGAAGATGATGCAAACTTGTGATTTGTGACATTTTTTTTCTGTAGATTCTAAATATATTTTGTTCAAAAATTTTGGAATTAGATTGCACTTCTTTTTCCATCTCCTTCGAAAACTAGTTTTTTTCAATAAACATGATTTTTAAGGAGTGACGATCACCGTATTCAACATGAATTTTTTCCATGAAGGATAAAATTCTATGTTTTTCAAATTTAGATTTGTAACTACGACATCTAGTGCTTCCAATTGGTTTCATAGTGTTTTATTGAATATTTTTCCCTTAATCAAGTTTCAAAGTCAAACCAATTACAATTTAGACATAGGCGGACCATGTACAACACAACTTTTTTGAATGTATCAAAATTCAAATTTTTTTTGTTGGATCAAGGAATTCAATGTCTAGTGCAATCATATTTTTCCTTTTTTTTTGGGATAAATTGCTATTTTTCCACATGTGTAGAATAGAGAGCTTGAATTTTGGTGAAAAATATATGTTTAATAAAACTAAAAAAATAAATACATAATAAACCTAAAACATATTAAAATTACACTTGATGGATAGCTCATTCCATGGACTACCATCATCCACTTGGATATGTGAATTCTCCTCCATTTTCATCCTCAACCTGAGCTTTGAAGGTAAAAATTCTAGAGTTTTTTGGTGCCATAGGGGGAGAAGGGGGGAAAGGGGGGTTTGAGTGAACCCCTATGGGTTCGCTCGAACTAAGGTTTACTCGAACTAGGGTTTTCTCGAACCCTGGTTCAAGCGAACCCCATTTCCACAACCATTTTCTTTGCTTATTTTATTGCGAAATGTGGGACCCAACATTTAATGGGTTCGCTCGAAGGGGGCTTCGGTTTTCTTGAACCCAAAATTCGTTTGAACCCCCAAAAACCAAAATTTTTTGCATGGGGTTATTTTTTGTAATTTCTCCTTCCTCACTGGAATTGTAAACCACTTTTGTGGGTTTACCCTAAACTTCATCAAGAGTGCTACATTTCATTATTTTATGTCATTTTAAAATTCAAAAATAAAGACAAAATTTATGTAGTTGAAGTTGAATATTTGTGTTTGTGTTGACCATTTCATTTATATAAGTGTGAAATAGGTTTATACCTTTACCCATATACAAGTTCATAAAAATGTGTTATTTAATGAAATATTAATTAAATATATACTTGAGGCCTTTATTATCATCTTAGTAGGCTAATATTATATTCTAAGCTAGTTGACATATATGAATCATGTTCTCATGCTCACTATCTTAATATAGATTATTTTTTTTCCTATTTCAAATCTACTTAATTTAAGGTCAATAAAAAGGTAAATTTGACAATTACTTCCAAGAATAAAAATTCAGCCTCATCCCAACCTAATTGACCTTTAGAGAGCATCTTATTGGAACAAACCTCCTCTATAGTAGGGTTCATCCCTTCCTTTACATGGAATCTAGCATGATGAATAGCCTTATCTTATAAGTTATTCCTAGCACCACTCTATTGAAGAAAATTTGAAATTCCTTTAGTGCTCTTAAAAAGGTTTAAGAATCCTCAAGGTTGTTCTACCAAGTATGCTCAGACTTCCCTTGCTACTTGTTGACCATCACTATACCATCATTGATTAACTTCATGATTTTTTCCATTGAAATCTCCATCGTTACTATGACCCACAAAGTAACATTGAAGAAAATGAGTCTTTTTTATCACTTAGTAAGTGCCCTATTACAAGCCTCAAATTTATGCTTATTTCTTTCACTCCAAATGTGCCACATGATTTCAACCAAAATATAATCCTGGAATAGGCTATAATCATTAATTAACTTTATATTTCTAAATAAAATATTTTTCCAAAAATCTTGCCATCATTAGTCCAAATTTTCATATCATTATAGTAAATTTTCCATACCTTTTGGCATAGAAAAAGTTAAAGAATATATGTATGAAGATTTCAGTGTTTTGTACATGCTACAAATATCAATATCATTATGCTTTAATTTATAAGGAACTCTTTGTAAAATGATTAGCCATATAAAGCAAGAATTTTTAGGCTCCTTGATATTATGTTAGATAGAACTGAAGACATTTTTCCACTCCTTACTAGATAATGAGACCCACCAACAATTGTTCCCATGCTTTATGACATAGTTGAGACTTAATAGATTTTTAGCCAATAGGATATTTGTGTCAACTTTTGCCATCATTTTCATCAGCCTCGTCGGTGTTTAGGTTTCCATCGACTGGGGACAAGGTGGTAAGTGGGTTATAAGTTCGGCTAGAATTTTCGTTAGCCACCCATATTTTTTGGCTTTTGGTAACTGTGAAAAAGGTGGTAGAGTAGTTATTGGTTGTTTTGGGAATTGGGTGGCATTTTTTGAGCCATACAAATAGAGAAGGATGCAAAAATTAAACATTGGTTCATGTCAACAATAATTCTTGTATGATTTGCATGTATTGGGGATCATCATAATAGCAGTTGCCCTTTAATGCCTCGAGGAACAAAACAAATGTTGGTAAATTTTCAATGAGGCATTGTTTGGTGTCGTTCTATTGCTATACCTAATACGAGAGCCGAGAGAAATGAGGGTTAGTTTTTGTGATGGTGCAAGATGGATTAAGTTTTGTGCAACTTCTACGAAGGTGGGAAGACGTTATTTTGTGTTTTTTGCAAGGGAGGGTGGTTGGAAATGCAAAATAAATGTGTCAACTATGATTGTATTTTGCCTATTTATGTGTAGGAAAGTTGGCGAGAAGATGTTTTCTTGAAGCGAGTGGGAAGAGGTGCATGTGGAATAACCCTCAGTGATACTATTTGATTTGTGGTTGGCAGTTATATTGCTTTATTTGTGATAAGGTACTATTGATTATTTCAAATACCTTGTTTGATTTATGGTTCGTGTTTCCTGTGAGTGCTTTTGGATGGACTTGATATTGTGATTTTTTGTGGGCTTGTGTTTATGGGTTGCATTATCTATGTATGCTTGGAGGCTTGAAGAAACAAGGTAACGTGGAGAACGCTGGGGGAAAAGGGTTTCTTTGAAACAGTCGGCAAGAGGTGCATATGCAGAAAAAAATATTTCCCATATTGTTTCAGTGGATTTGCCACAAGGTGTTGTTGATTATAGTTTTGTTGCTTAAGCTATATTATTCCATTTTGGAGAAGGTTTTGCTAGAATGTCTGTATTTTTTCAATTTTGGAGGATATTGTGTTGAGAAAGGACTATTTTTTGTATGGGTTTGTTATTGTCAACTTTCGTAGGGTTTGTGTTTAATATTTGCATTTAGTGGCTATGTTTGTAACATAATTAAATTGTAGAGGATATGGAGTTTTTGTTGATTGTTATTGTATAGCTCGGCCTATATTGTGGCTTTCTGCATGTGGGTGGCTATAGAAAGTAATGTTGTTTGATTTATGGCTTTCATTTTTTGTTTTGGTTGGAACAGATAAAAAGATAATTAATGTTGTTGATTCTATGTTCAAAAGTATTTATTTTTTCAATTTGCGGGGGGATTGTCTTTAGAAAGGAGTGTTTCATGTATGGGTTTGTTAGTGTCAAGCTTGATAGGGTTTGTGTTTAATGCTTTAATTTTGTGGCTATGTATCTAACAAAATTAAATTGTAGAGGATATGGAGTTGTTGTGGATTGTTATTGTATAGCTCAGCCTATATTGTGGCTTTCTACATGTGGGTGGCTATAGAAAGTAATATTGTTTGATTTATAGCTTTTGTTTTCTACTTATGGCTGGAACATAATAAAATAATTAATGTTGTTGATTCTATGTTTGGTTACATTAGGTAATATTGATTTTTTTTGTCCACCTTAGGCTATACTAGTTATATTTTAGTATCAATATATATATGTAACATTAAAACTGCTAAGGTTATGGAGTTTGGTGGATTCTTGTTGTATACCTTGTTCTATATTATGGCTTTGTGCATGTGGGTGGTTGTTGAAAGTAACGTTGTTTGATTTATGGCTTTAGTATTTTGGTTATGGTTGGAACAAAATAAAATAATTAATAGTGTTAGCTTGTATGTTTGGTTGAATTAGGTATTATTGATTATTGTTGTCTTCCTCAGGGTATATTGCATATATTTTAATATCAATATATGGGTAAGATTAAGATTGATAAGGTTATGGAGTTTTGGTCGATTCTTATTGTATAGCCCAGGCTATATTGTTGCTTTTTTGGATCTAGGTGGTTGTTGAGACCAATGTTGTTTGGTTTATGGCTTTCATTTTTTGGTTATGGTTGGAAGAGAATAAAATAATTAAAGTTGTTGATTCTATGTTTGGTTACATTAGGTTGGTTGGTTTATTGCTTGAGGTTTGTGGTTATGGTTGCAATGGAATAAAATATTCAATCCATTGGGCATTGTTGATTATAGTTATGTTGCTTAAGCTATATTGTTTCATTTTGGAGAAGGTGTTATTGAAATGGCTGTATTTTTCCAATTTTTGAGGAGATTGTGTTGAGAAAGGAGTGTTTTTTGTATGGGTTTGTTACTATCAATTTTCGCAGAGTTTGTGTTGAATGTTTGCATTTTCTGGTTATGTTTGCAACAGAATAAAATTGTAGAGGATATGAAATTTTTGTTGATTGTTATTGAATAGGTATGCATATATTGTGGCTTTATGCATGTGGGTGGCTATAAAGAATAATGTTGTTTAATTTATGGGTTTCATTTTTTTGATATTCTTGGAAAAGAATAAAATAATTAATGCGGTTGATTCTATCTTTGTTTACATTAGGTATTATTGATTATTGTTTTCTATCTTAGGCTATATTGGGTATATTTTAATATCAATATATATATGTAACATTAAAAATGTTAAGGCTATGGAGTTTGGGTTGATAATTATTTTATAGCTCAGGCTATGTTGTGGCTTTCTAAATGTGGGTGGCCATTCAAACTAATGTTGTTTGATTTATGGCTTTCATATTCTAGTTATGGTTGGAACATAATAAAATAATTAATGTTGTTGATTCTATGTTTGGGTACATTAGGTATTATTGATTATTGTTCTTTTCCTTTCGCTATATTGCATATATTTGAATATCAATATATATAGGTAAGATTAAAATTGTTAAGGGTATGGAGTTTTGGTTGATGCTTATTGTATAGCGCAGGCTATACTGTTGCTTTCTAGACCTGGGTGGGTGTTGAAACCAAAATTAATGTTGTTGATTCTATGTTTGGTTACATTAGGTATTGTTGATTATTGTTCTTTATCTTAGGGTGTGTAGGGTATATTGTAATATGTATACATATGTGTATATATATACGTATATATGTGTAGATATATACATGCATTTATGTGTATATTAATTATTTGTGCGTCTATTTTCATGGGTTGCCTTTAGTAGATATGTTGGCAATGGGGGAAACTCCTTCACCAAAATAAAATTTATGGCTTTCATTTTGTGGTTACGGTGTGAACAAAATAAAATAATTAATGGTGTTGATTCTATGTTTGGTTACATTAGGTATTGTTAATTATTGTTCTGTTCCTTAAGATATGTTGGGTATATTTTAATATGTATATATATAGATATATATGTATATATATGTACATGTATTTATATATCTATTAATTTTTAGTGGGTCTCTCTTTATGACTTGCAACGGAGAAAAATGCTTGACCTTATGTAGTTAGATTGTTGATTGTAACTGTGTTGATTTTCCATAAGGTACTGTTGATTGTTTCAAATATGTTGTCTGATTTTTGTTATCTAGCAAACAACATTAATTATTTCATTATTTTATTTTGTTCCTACAATAACCATAAAATGAAAATTATTGTGTTTTTTGTAGAATTTCCCCATCTAGGGTACTATTCAAACCAGTATTGATTGATTTAGGGTTCACATTCTCGTGGTGTTGTTTTGCATAAGGGATTGTTCATTATTGTTGGCTACATTAGGTTAACATTGTTTGATTTATGAATTTCGTTATCTGGCTATGGTTGGAAGAGAATAAAATAATTAATGTTGTCCATTCTATGTTTGGTAACATTAGGTATTATTGATTATTGTTCCTTAGCTTGGGTTGTACTTGTGTCAACTTTGCTAGGAATTTTTGTCAACCTCGCTGTTTTTCCCTCTTTTCTTGGCACTAGGGCAGACTTGGGAGATGGGGTATAGTTTGGTCGGGATTCTCGTCAGCCCTGCTGGTATATATATATGCATATATATATACATATGCAAAAAAACACAAGATCTCCTTCAACTAGCTTCACTAAAATTGCATAGCATTCAATGCACTTGCAGCTTCACAAAAGCTTTCCCTTTGTGCTCATAGCTACCTTCAACAACAACATAAACCTCAGAATGACACCGAACAATATGGTATCGATAACTATACAAACATTTGTTTTTTTTTCCAAGGACTTTAAAATAGATGTTACTTGCACCAACACCACTACATGAGAACCATGCAACAATCAATGCTAATGAAATTTTGTTGGCCTTCCCTACACTTCCGTCATTTCGCTAGACTCCTCTATCATCATGACTAACGCCTGCCACCTTTGACATGACAACGGAGTCCCAAGTCTAGCCACCTTCACATAGGTTCCATAGCTAGTGAATGCACTTGCACCTTGACAAAGTCTTTCCATCCTTGGTCATAGCTACCTTGAACAACAACAAAAAGTCTCAGAATGACACAAAACAAAACATTACCAATAACTCCAGCAACACAGTAGATTAACTATTTACGAGCCATTCACAATGAACCGAAGCCATAAATGGAACAATATAACCAATTGTTAGTGACATGCCAAAACCCACAAAAGTATGCAGCCTTTCCAACAAAAATCAACACAATGAAAGAATATTTTCCTCGAGAATAACCCAGATTAGATGCACCTCTACCCACTTCCTTCAATAATAGGCCTTCACGCTTTCTTTCTCTTTCCTCCAAAAAATTATTGCATCCCAGACCTTTTGGAAGCATCGATGCATGCAACAAAACAATAGGCATAAGATTAACTATTTCATTGCATTAAAAAAAAAAAGATAACATCCACACACCTTCACATAGATTTCACATCTGATGAACGTAGTTGCAACTTATCAGAAACTTGCCATCCTCAGTCACAACTATGTTTAATAGCAACATAAACACAAAGAATTCCAACCAACAATATGTGCTCGCTCACTACATAGATATACATTTTTACAAACATGTGTATGTATACATAGCTTGACTGGGATGAGGAAGAACAAGGCAAGGGCTGGTGTTGTAAATGAAAGCCGTAAATGAAACAAAATAGCACAACATAGATGGGAACATTGAATAATGCTTGATACAAAGCAACATGAACTACATAACATTAACTATTTTATTGCATTGCAACCACTCTAACAAAATAAAACACGTAAATGAAACAATATTGTTATCAATAGTCACTTAGATGACTAGAGGTGGAAAATACTAAAATGCGTTGCAAGAAAACCATACAAAACAACCATACACAATGAGAACCATAGACCAAACAATATTGCTACGAAGAAGTAATATACTCTCTTTCTAATGGAGCGATATCAAAAGGGAAACACAATACCCTAAAACAACACAACCTGTATAGTATTAGCTATTCCATTACGTTGCAACCATCATACACTGAAGCACAACTTCCAACAATGGCTGACATGGCAAACCCATGGAACATAGAAAGCTGCCAGGAACAGCCTGACACAAAACCTACACCTGGGGGACATGAACCCAGAATGCGTCGATATTGGTTCCAATGGTAGTCGACATGTGAAGAGTCACCAAAAAAAGAGGAGAATGAATATTTTACATTCATTCACATAGACTAGAACCAATAAATGAAACAATATTCCCATTAGCCATGTAGATGGAAAAACCCACAAAAAACAAGAAAAGTTGATTCAAAGATCCACCCAAAAACACAACAAATTTACTGTTTTGCAAGCACTCCCACAAAACGAAAGCCATTAAAGGATCAATATGCCTAGCAGTCACCGCCATGCATAAATCCAGAATTGTCAACTGTTGATGGTTAGCCTCAAATGTTTTTCTTAGGTTAGTTTCTTCCTATGATTTTTTTTGTGTGCTTTCATATATATATATGTATGTATGTATGTATGTATGTATGTATATATGTGTGTATATAAATGTATGTGTGTATATATGTGTATATATATATATGTATGCATATATGTACATTTTTACCTATATGTGTGTGTTTATGTATGTATGTGTATATGTGCATACATATGCATTAATATGTATATATATGTATAAATATGCATATATATATATATATGTATGTATATATGTATGCCTATATATATATATATATGAATGTATGTATATATATATATTTGTATATATATATGTACTTATATGTATATGTATGTGTATATATGCATAGATATGTATTTATATGTATATCTATGAATATATATGCATATATATGTATATATGTATATATATATATGATATATGTATATGTTTCTATATATATGCATATATATATATATATATGTATATATCTCTGTATGGATATGTGTATATATATGTATGTATATATATATGTATATATAGCAACCAAAACATTGATTATTTTGTTCTATTACAACTATAGATGCTAAATGGAAGTCATAAATGGAACAATATACCCTAAGGTGGACATCAACAAAATGAATTCCATAACATTAACTTGTTTATTCCATTGTAACCATTGCCATACAATATTGAAATTCATAGTTAGCCCTATACAAAGGCTTTTGTGTGAAAGGTTGGTCCATATACAACTGATGTGTATACATATATATGTATATACATATATGTATATATATGTACATATATAGTATGTATAATATGTACATACACATATGTAGATATATGTGTACGTAGATATATGTATATATATATATATACATGTATAGTATGTATATTATGTATGTACACATATGTAGATATATGTATATGTACATATATGTATATATATATATATATATATATATATATATATATATATATATATATATATATGTATGTATGTATGTATGTATATATATATATGTATACAACACAAACACTTTGGAACCATTGACGCATGCAAAAAGCACTAGATAGCTTTCAACCACCTTCGCAGAAATTGCAAAACCTATGTATATCTAAATGTATATGTGTATATGTGGACATGTATTGTATGTACATACATATATGTATATATGTGTATATCTATATGGGTGATCCCACAATAGTGGTTTACATTTTTGGCCAAATTGGACACTGATATTTTGTTTTAACACAATCTCCATTCGGGCACCTATAGCGATTAAACCGTAAGGAATTTGGAGATGATGTAAACTAGAGTCTTGTCACATTTTGTCTGTAGATTCTAAAATATTTTTTCAATTTTTTTGGAATCAGATTGCACTTCTTTTTCCATCTCCCACAAAAATGATTTTTTCAAAAACAACATTTTTAAAAAGTGACGCACATACCATAACTTTTTTTCCATGAAGGATAAAATTCCAATTCTTTCAAATTTAGATTTCTAACTCTTATATCTAGTGCTTCCACTTGGTTAGATAGTTTTTATTGAATATTTTTCTTTAATCAAGTTTCAAAGTCAATCAAATGACAATTCAGACATAGCGCCCATATAACGATAACTTTTATCTGATGTATCGAAATTCTTCTCTTTTTTTGTTGGATCAAGGACTTCAATATCTGGTGCACTCATATTTTTAATTTTATTTTTTTATAATCTTCTATTTTTCCACTTGTGCAGAACATAGATTTTGTTTTCGATGAAAAACCTATATTTAATAAAACTTAAAAACAAATAGATAATAAAACCAAAACATACTAAAATTATATTCATTGGATAGCTCATTCTGAAGGCTACTTGATTCCAAGTTTGGTTTCTAAATATTCCCCCATTTTCATCCCCAACCGGAGCTTGAAAGCGTAAAATTTTAGGTTTTTTGTGTGAACAAATTAAAAAATTAGGGAAAAGGGGGTTCGCTAGAACTAGGGTTCATTCGAACCCTGGTTCATTCGAACCCCCACTAATATGCATTTTTCCTTTGTTTTTTGGGCGGGAAATGTGGGCCCAATAGTTAATGGGTTCGCTCGAACCCTAGTTCGGTCGAACCCCTTTATGGTTCGGTCGAACATGTAGGTTCATGCGAACCCGTAAAACCAATTTTTTTGCCATGGGGTCATTTTTTCTCAATTTTCCTTCCTCCATCAAATTGTAAACCACTATTATGGCTTCACCCATATGTATATCTATGTATATGTGTGGGATGCATAGTATGTGCATACACATATGTAGATATATGTATATGTATATATTATGTAGAGTATGCACATACACATATGTAGATATATGTATATGTATATGTATGCATGTATATATATATTTATTAGCCAATAGGCTATTTCTATCAATTTTTCCTAGAATTTTTGTCAGCCTTGCCGATTTTAAGGTTTCCGATGACCGGGAACAAGGTGGCAGGTGGGTTATAAGTTTGGCCAGAATTCCTGTCAGCCTCTTGGATTTTTTTTCTTCCGATAATTGCAGAAAAGGTGGTAAAGGTAGTTGTTGGCTACTTTGGGAATTGGGTGGCGTTTGTTGGGCCGCATGGATAGAGTATAAGGCTATGGAAATTAAACGCTGGTTCATGTCAACATTAATTGTCGTATGCTTTGCATGTATTGGGGATCATCATAATAACTGCTACCCTTTAGCACCTCGGGGAACAAAATGAATGTTGGTAAATTTTCAATGAGGCATTGTTTGGTGTCATTTTGTTGCTATACCTGATATGAGATCCGAGAGCATTGAGGGTTGGCTTCTGTGAGGGTGCAAGTTGGATTAACTTTTGTGCAACTTTTGCAAGGGTGGGCGGATGTTATTTTGTGTTTTTTGCAAGGAAGGGTGGTTGGAAATGCAAAATAAGTGTGTCGCATGTGATAGTATTTTTCCTATTCTTGTGCAAGAAATTTGGCGAGGAGATGTTTGTTTGAAGTGAGTGGGAAGATGTGCAACAAGGTTTATTTTTCTGGCATGGATTTTAAACTTTGAAACCTATTATGTTTAATTTTTCCTTTTTGTTTGCTCCTTATGGTTGCAATCAAATTAAATAGTCATTGCTATATAGCCTATCTTGAATGTTGTCTTTTGTACTCTTACTCATTGGTTCTCTTCTGTATAGTTTTGTTGCAATCCTTGCAAGCCTTTTTCATTTTCCAACTTCCCGCATACCAAGGCTAAGGTTGCAAATGGCCTTCCTTTTAAAAAAAATATAGGTCAAAATTCCCATAAGCCCACACTGTTTTAACACTTGTGGAAAGAGCACAAACATCTAGACTAAATTTTCCCTCATTTTCCTATTCCAGAAGGATAGGAATTCAAATATTTTCTTGGCTATAATATGTTGTGCATCCTGAAGCAGGGAATAATTATAGGCAACAAAATATTTGAATTTGTAGCCTTCTCAACTAGTTAGGTGAGGGAAAATGTTGTGTGGATGTGTGGTCTCTTTAATGCTAGCTGGTTTTGAGATTTCTTGTTGTATGGTTTCTGTGTGGTTTGAATACTTCTGATTGTATCTCTTGTTTATCCAATTGTATATAAGCTATGAGATGTAAGATAGGGCTTCCTTTATACTATACTTAATGTATGGAACACATCAAATGTAGAAAAGAAACAATATTGCTTGCACCCAATGGTGGCTAGATATAACTCATAAACCAAACCATTTGTAGCAACCTATAGAACAACAACTAGTAATCTTCTCTTGAAACTAAGATAAGTTGTTTCACAAATACTACACGAATGGTTTTACAAATATGGACCTCTCTCAATTTCCTTAAATTGCACCTCTTCCCACTTGGTTTTTCTTCCCTCTGACACCTGTTGATGGCTTCTTATAGATGAACATAGAACTATCACAATTGACACTAGTTGTAGAAATTTTGTGAAGCTAGTTGGTTGTTATCTTTTGTTCTTTGCATGTGTTGATGGTTGCAAAAGGTGTGTGTTGTGATAATTCTTATATATATATATATGTATAATTATATGTGCATAGATATGTATAGAAGAAGATATATACATGTATGTCTATATATGGGCATGTGCAGGATCATCATGGAAAAAATAGGCCCTTAAGTGGCAAAAAATTTAGAAAACTTAGAGTTAGGCAACTTGACGTAAAAATTTGAATAAGTTATCTATATTATTTCAAAAATATGTAAGAATAGAATCTGTAGCAAATTGAATGTAGTTTCTAAACTAATAGGTTTTTTAAAAAAAATCTATTTGGTGAAAATGTGCAATTTCAATGCAGTAGTACTTAAATTTCAAGGAAAAAATAAGAAGTAGGTGTCTGTTTGATCACCCTAACCACAATAAAATGATAACATTTTTTTATAATATTTTAGATATAATTAGAGGACTCATGTCCCGATGTGATGCATATTAATTATGAATTTTTTATTACAACTTTTAAAAAATATAAAAACTCATGTATGAGCACCTTAATTTGGTAAAAAATTCTTTAAATTCAAATTTTCTTTTTTAATCCTATAGTATGTGAAGCATAGAATGTGACACATGTTTTGGATTCAAAAAATGTTATACCGTTTGAAAGCTATAGTTTTTTTTAATTAGCCTATCAATCAGGAATTTAGTTGTAATTTGAATAGAAAATAAATAATAATTACTTATTAAATTCAAAGTAAAGCATAATTTATATTGGTGGAAAGCTGAGAATCTCTTTTAAAAACCATTTTTGTTTCATCAATTTTGGGTAAAACAAAAGTCATCAGCCAATACCCATCATATTGCCACTTTTTGACCCATCATGATCCTGCACATACCCATATATATATGTACATATAAATATATATGTGTATATATGTGTATATATATGTATCTATCTATATGTGTCTTTGTATATATATATGTATGTGTATATATATATATGTGTGTGTGTGTGTGTGACTGTGTGTGTGTGTTTTTGTGTATATATATGTATCTATATATACATATATATTTGTACATGTATATATATATGCACAGTATGTTGTTGAAAATTGCAGACATTCACCTTGTTCCCTGGGGGCTTTAAATGCATATGTTACTTGTACCATCATCACTACACAAAAACCATGCAATGATTAATGATGATGCCATTTTTTTGGCCTTCTCTATCGCCGCACCAAACTCTTTTAAACTTAAAAAAAAAAAAGAATAACAGCTACTATACAATACCAGAGGCCTGGGCACACGCAAGCTAGGAAAAATTCCATCCAATGTTGCCCATGGCCAAATGCTAATTCTTCTTGTTTAGGTTGTGTTGTAGAGAAGAACACAAAGTATTTAAGTATATTGCAATCATTTACATACAAGAAAATCCATAAATAAGATAGTATTGTATTTTTATTTTTGTAGATTTGCATGTAACCCAAAGTAGATGTAAGCAATGTGCATCTCTATTCTTGCCAATGTTTATTGTTTTACTGAAAATAGTTATTTTTGTGAACCTTAACATGACATACTTGAAATGTTATACTTCATATCACTGTTATATAAAAAGTTGAAGGTTGTCTTGCTAATTATTTGCTTTCCTTCGTATTGTTGGTGTTTCTAGGGGAAACGAGCAATAATTTTAATATTGAAATAGTGAACTTAGAATAACAAATTGTATGTTAAGTATTATTTGATTCATTGAAGACCTTGTTATTATTAATTATTTTCTACCATATTGTTAATGGTTGTGTAAAAAAATTAAGAGTCGATGTTGTGTTTTGAAGCCATAGACCTCCTAGCCACCTGTTGGTGTTGCAACTTTTCATTCCTAAAAAGAGTAGATAAAGCAATGTCAGTGGTATCCATCTCTTCTAAGGCTGGGGAAAAATCCTCAAGCAACACTCCTATAAGTGTTTTTGTTGTTTAGATTATTGTTGCTACCAATTTCCTTGTCAGTTTCTCAAGTATGCCAAACAAATCAAAGAAATACTTTATTTACATTAATAATTACTATTATATATGTTCTAACTTATTTATATTTGAACTATATGTCTTGTTCCCCATTTAGTTTATTGGCCTTTTTTGAGTAACTTAGATCTTAGAGGGAAAAATATCTTGGTTTGTAAATGCGTCAATATTGTTGTTTCTTTTTAGAGTTGAGTCATAGTAATAGAGATGTCATTGCTGCCAATATGTTGAGTTTAATTTCCTTGTATGCTACAAATTTGAATCCAACCTTAACAACAAATGCACTACGCTCTATAGATGTTGGGGATGTTATCCCATCTCCAGTGCTCCAACTGATGTCTTACCAAAAAATAGGTGATCAAAGCCTAGTTGATCAATACAAAGTCATACTATCTGATGGAACCCACATGTAGATAAGAACTCTCCCTGCAAAGTACAATGACCTTTTGTTTACAAGCGAATTGAAAATAGGTTCAATTGTGTGCTTGACAAACTATTTGTCTAGAAAGCTATGAGAATCAAGGTTCGATATAGTTGTGTCTTGCTTGTTCTTGTAGTTTTCTACTTCCTTGTTTGTGGGGGCTACATTTTAAAGTATTTAATCTTCATTTCATTCCAAGGTAATTGTCATACTATCCCTAGATGTGAAGATGACATATTTCTAGCTAATTGGAAAACCTAAATATTTGTTTAGAGATCAAGAAGAACAAAAAGTTGGTTGTGAGTTTCCCTCTCCATCAAAATGAGCCTCCATGTTTGGAATTAATACATCACCAAGGCTACAAGATGCCCCTGCAAAAATCAGCCCTGTTAAAGGGTTGAATGTTTACCAAACCAAATGGACAATAAAAGGTCGTGTAACAACAAAGAGGGATATGTACCATTATAGCAAGCAAGGCCATGAGGGGTAGGTATTCAGCTTTGATATCATTGATGATGAGGGAACATAAATACAGATTACATGCTTTAATGCCTATTACAAATGTCAGCAAAAGATCTTTACATGTTGCAATATGAGTCAACCACTTAAATGAGTGTCGAGTTTGTTATCAATTTTGTCACCTACATGACATTTATTTTCAAACTTCTAATCAAAACCAAACTTATAATTCAGAAAGAAGACTAAGAAAAACAATAGTATAGGTTGCTAAGCTTAACTTTGAAGTTGAGTGCAAGTTGTTACTATCAAATTTGTCTACTATTTCTGCCACCATGCAACAAGCTCCAAAATTAGTTATTGTGTTGCATGTTGAAGACCCAAAGAAGCATAGCTAATTGGGACTTTGTATACTTGTTTAAATTCATCTTGTTTGGAAACTTAGTTTGTTTAATTCCCTCGCACTCCTTTTCATAGCAAAAAGACCTTTACTCTCTATCGCTATTGCTTTGTTCTTTGTTTCATCAGTTATTTATTAAGAAAATGAAGTATAAGTTACAATGTCTAGGTAAAAAAGATATAGTTATTTTGCTTTCTATTGATTGTGTTTGCTATAATTTCCTTACATTTTAAGTGTATATTTCTGATTTAATTTTATATTGTTTCTTTATACAAAGTTATTTTTCTTCTTACGAGACATATTCCTATCTACACCTACTCATATATCTACTTGTGCACATAGTTGTATATATGTCTCCATCTACATATGCATATACATAAATATACATGCATACAATTGAGATATCATTGTGTTATACAACTTCCTCGTACACATGTGTCTAGATATTGGTTCGCATGTTAGATATCTATGCATATATGTACTCAAAATTCAATATTTACAAATACCTATTAGTTTTTCTAAAGAGAATGTTTTTTTTTTTTTTTTTTACAATGTTCTTAGTGGATAGAATATCTTGATAGAGTTTTGTACAGATATATGTGTCGATGATGTATTTGTCTATATGACTATCATGTCTGGCTAATCATTTAATGCTTACCAAGTGTTCTTCCTACTTTGCAATCCCTAATGATAGTCACATGTTGGATATGCATGGAGTATGCTTCTTGTCTATAATGTTTGTTGTGTATGTTAGGTAGCTGAATCCAGAACTCAGTGCTCAACAATGCAATCTTGAAACTACACCAATCTGCCTAATTATTTTGGTGAGTTTTAACTAGAAAGTGTTATTTCCTATGCAAAGTGACACTTGTTTCCTGTGTGCATGTAAATCAAAAAGCTCAAGTTCTATAGATTGAGTTCTTTTCTCCAAGTGATAGTTGATTATTGCTCTCTGAATTGGGGTATATTCTTCCCTTTCCACTTTTATGATGTATGTCCACCTTTATTCCATATCTATATAAGGTAAAGCTACATATCTTTTTTCCCATTTCTCATTTCATAACTCCATCTGAAATTATAGAAAATGTATAACATTTAATTCCACTAAATAGATTTCCTCATATGCAATAGCAGTGCCTTCAATGCTGACCTAAGTGGTGCACAATTAATGTTAGTGGTTAGGGGTTTGTTCATAGATAGTCATACTCGATAACCTCATACACTAGACTAGAGAGAAGGATTCCTTTTCTATGTGTAGACTCCAACCCATTCCATACATAAGGAAATTCTACATTTTATTTGCTTACCTTTTTCTACTACAAGTGCATTGCCTCTCATTTGTAATTATTTCTATAAGTCTTTATATTTTGTGATTTCTTTGTTCTCTACTAATCAAAGCAATTGTCCTTCGCAGGCCTTTCCATGCAATTAGATCTTTTATTCACTCATTGGTGAGAAAAACATTGGTCTCACCATTGATCATAGTGGTGGATAGTTTATTCTCTTGCTCAGGGGTTTGGTGAGAGCACACGCTGCTCCATGAGCCAATATGTTAGGGTGGAAATCGGGCCTTGTTTTATTTCGGGCATAGTGTATTCTCCCTCACACACTAGGTATGGCTAAATTATAGTTACTCCATTCAATAGGACTATAGCTATAAGTTTTATCTTCCCACCACCATGGATTAGATGCAATAAAATGGTCAATGTTGTGTGCTCCATTCTATTTTTCCATAATCACCGCAGTGAACTTCATAGTTTTTTGTAATTCATGCAAAGAATATTCTAGCTATAATGTGGTATTTTATGAACTAATATGTTAGAAACAACATTACAAAATAATGATAGTGACTGGAAAATGAGTGACAATAGTCAAATAGATAATCATATCCTCATGTACGCTACATTGATTGTCATAAGAAATATTGATTTCACCATTTATTAGAGTGGTGGGTAATGTATATTCTTGCTCAGGGGTTTGGTGAGAGCTAATGAGGCTCCATGACCCAATATGACAGGGTGGAGAGCATGCCTTGTTTTCTTGAGTTTTATTTTATAATTTTTACATATAGATTGCTATCCTTCTGAGATAGCATTTACAAAAAAAATCAAATGTTTAAGATTCTAGTTAGAATTTACTAAAATAGCTTACCTTATATACTTTATCTTAGCTTGCATTGACCATTGTTGATAACTGATTTATTGCTTAAGCTATATCCTTCCATAGAGGAGGCAAGGAATATAGAGTGGTTATACAGGAGGCTAGAAAAATGTCATCACCATTGATTCTTGTATGGTTTCCATGTATTGGTCATCATGCAAGTAACATCTATTTTAAAGTGCTTGGAGAAGAAAATGACTGTCTTTGCAATTATCAATAATGTATTTCTCTATCTCATTCTTTGGGTTTATGTTCTTGTTGAAGGTCGATGTAGAGGCCAGAAAAACAACATCAGCATTAATTGTTGTATGGTTTCCATGTAGTGGTAATGGTGCAAGTAACACCTGTTTTAAATTCCTTGACATACAAAAAAAATGCCTACCTCGTTATCGATAGCATATTGTTTGGTTTCATTGTCTACATTTCTATTGTTGTTAAAGGTAGTTGTCAGTGAGCACCATAACCTTCTTTGGGGGTAGAAGTGCATTCATTGGCTATGAAATCTCTGTGAAGCTAATTGGATGTTATCTTTTGTTCTTTGCATGCATTTATAGTTGCAAAAGCTATGGGTTTTGATAAATTTGTGTACACTTTTTGTAGGCGTTGGAGAAAGAACAGAGGAAAGAGATAGCAAGCGAGTAGACATGTAATTGAGGCAAGTAGCAAGAGCTGTATAGTTTTTATTCTTCTACCCCCATCATCTGCTTGGTCTTAGTTAGTTCTATAATCTCTTCATATTCTCAATTGCTCTAGAAAGCATGCTTCTCCTTTAGGAGAGACAATTCAACAAGTGAGATGTTGATATTCCAGTATAGTTGCTAAATAGATGAATCAACTTTCAAACAACTATGAAGATGAAGAGATTATAAGATTGGCTAATACAATGGGAATATTGATATCACCATTTATCAGAGTACTAGTGACCCAACATTAGAGAGTAACCATTAAAAGTTGTTCTTTACGGTAAGTAATTAAAATGATCTACTGATAATCGATAACCCTACAAGATGCAAAATGGTAGGGTGGAGAGCATGGCACCTTTTCTCTCTACACACCTTAATGCATTGCAACTCGAAGGTCTAGCCTTTGCAGTAAATTTTTTGCATTGGGACGTGGCTATCAGTTTTTATCTTTCTATTATGATGGTTATAATCGAATAAAATTGTTAATTTTATGTACTTCATTCTATTTTTGCATAATCAACATACTAAACCTCACAGTTTTATGCTATTTTTGCAGACCATATTCTAGCCATAATGTTGTATTTAATGGACTAATTTCTTCCAGACAACCTTTCAGAATAATGATAGTGGCTGGGAAATTAGTAACAAATGTCAATTACACAATCAGATCCTAATTTACTATATATATATATATATATTGATTGTAATAAGCAATATTCATTTCACCACTTATGAGAGTGGTGGGAAATGTATGCTTTTTCTCGGGTATTAGGTGAGAGTCCATGAGGCTCCATGACACAATATGGTAGGGTAGAGAACAAACCTTATTGTGTTGAGTTTTATTTTATATTTCTTATGTACAATTTTATATCTTTCTGACATAGGATTCATTAAAATACCATATTGTTTAGGTTATGCTTATGAAATAGTGAAGTATTTGATCTTATACACTTCATGTTAGATTCCATTGGAAATTGTTGATTATTATTCTCTTGGCTAAGCTATACCATTTGATTATTGAAAAATTCCTATCAAAAAGGCTACTTTCTTTCAATTTTAGTTAGTGCTATGTTGGGTTGTTGTCAATTCCCTCTTGCTCTCACTTTATACTTTGCATTTTGTGCTTGAATTTTCAAATTTCCTTGCTAGTCATTTCATTGTCATTATTTCTTGGGAGAGAGTTCAAGAACTTGGGTGTTAATATTGGAGTTTATATCATAAAAAAATGGATGGCCTTTGCAAGCCAAGTTCAACCAACTGTGAAGATTGAGTGATTGTAATTGTAGTTATGAATATACATCCTAGTTCTTGAACTCCCTCTCCCAAGCAAGAATAGTCGATGACGTTCCATCAACCAATATGGTAGGATGGAGAGAAGACCTCCTTTTCTATGTCCAGACTTCAATTAATTCCCTACACAAGGTATGGCTAGATTTTATTTACTTACTGTGTTCTATTGCAACTGTATTGCATCATCTTTGTTATTAATTTTATAAGGCTAAGTTACATTTTCTGATTTATTTATTATGTATCAATGTTGTGTCTTTATCACATTAACACATTTTCCCTTTCCTTGCAAACCATGCTCCAACAATAATATGGTGTTCCATACACTAATGTGTTACAAAAAACCTTCCTGAATAATATTAGTGACTATAAAATTTAGTAATAATTTTCAAATAGACAATCATATCTTAATGTAGTCTATATTGATTGTAATACACACTATTCATTTCACCACTAATTACAGTGGGTCCCAATCTATATTCTTTCTCAGGGGTTTGGTGAGGGTCCATGAGACTCCATGACCCAATATGGTAGGGTGGAGAGTAGTCCTCATTGTGTTGACTTTTACTTTTTATTTTGTATGTATAGATTGCCATCTTACTGGTGTGGGGGTTTGAAAAAAATTTAAATATATGTTTAATCTTATGGTTACAATGGACTAAAATGGTTGACCTTATACACTTTATGTTAGATTCCATTGAGCATTGTCGATTAGTCTTCTCATACTTATACTCTACATCACACAAATTATTAACTTGTTTTTAACCAAAATTTATCTATGGTACTTTGTTGGTGGCTATGAAAAGATCCTTAGTTTGTAATGTTAACAATTGATGCAGTTGTGAAATCATGGGGTCTCATGTAATCATGAATACAACTAATACTATGCCACAATTATTACTTCCCATCTAAATGCACATTACTAATGTCATTAATTATTTAGACATTCAACCTTATCCATAATAATATTCTATTTTAATTAGCTAATGAAACTTAATGATATTGATATTATTTTTAGATTGGTACAATGGCTAGATTATGGGGTGGCCTTATATAATGATGCAGTTGTCAAATTATGGGGTGTCCTTAGATAATTATGAATTTAATTAGTAGTATGCCAGATTTATTATTTCCCATCTAAATACACATTAGTAATCTTATCAATTATTTAGACATTCAACCTTATCCATATTAATATTATATTTTTATTGACTAATAAAACTTAATGATATTAATATTACTTAAATTAGATTGGTTTAAGTATAGCTAATGTAGTGTTCTTTGTTAGTTGTAGGATAAGTTATGCAGTGTAGTTATATAATGATGAATTCATCTAATTTAATGTCAACATTATTATTTTGCAACTAATTGCACGCTAGTAATGTCATCAATTTAGACATTGAATCCTATGCATAATAATATTATATTTTGATTAACTAATAAAAATTAATGATATTCGTATTACTTAATGAAATCATTTCAAAAGTAATTATAGTATTTCTCTTTAATAAATAAATTAACTACATAATATTATTATTTGTGTCCCCAAACCAATTACCAACTAGCAGCTGCACAATATTCTATGAGAAACGGAATAGCCAACAAGCACAGACTGATTAATTACTTCTTTCCACTACTTTTTCCCATAAAGTAGCACATCCACTCCTAACACTGCCTAGTTTAGATTCCTACAACTATCTAAAATGTCAAGCTCAAATGCACTTCTATTTTTATGCCCTTGCCACCATTGATTCATGCAATGCATGTATGTCTAGCAGATAAAATTGTTCATAAAACTTAACAATTCATGTTGAAAGGGGTGTTTGTGATAAGCCACACCACAAGAGACTATTGTTCTCGATCAACTATCTGAGAGTATCTTGATCTATTCACAGTTCATAACCAAATTCAGATTCTTTGCTAATAAGAAAGAATTCAATCCTTATTCCACTTCTACAAATTGCTCAAACACAAAGCTATTTTTTTCCAATAAAGTTGGACATCCCTACTAACATGGGCTAGATACCTGTAGCTCTCTATGTAACATCTTGCTCAAACTCACAGACTTTTAAATTTTCCAAACACACAATTAGTTTTTTGGCAATGAAGGCCCACAACCCTTGATAAAAAATCCATTAATATCAATTGTTCAACATTTTTTATTAAGTGAAGATTCTACCAAATAAATACAACCCCACAAAAGCCCTTCTCACTTCACTAAAAAAAAAACATCAAAAATAAAAGATAAACATGGTATGTAAGTAACAATGAAAGAGATATGAATCATTCAAAGAGCTTAGTTGCTAATATATCAGATATCTTCAATTTCCCTATAGGTTGAATTCCTATACCTTCAATCCCATCTCTTCATGTGTGCCATGCTTGCATAATTCTTAGTGTTGCTCTCTCTTTTTTATTCCACCTGCTTGTACCATTCTCCAATGTTGATTTTTCTCTCCCTATTCTCTCCTTCACCTCCCGCCCAACCTCTCCACGTGGCTTCTTGGCTTGGTTATCATCACACAGATGTTTCCTTGCTTTCAATATAAAGGCTACCTGTTTCAGCAATATATATGTATAATTCAACACAAAAAATGGGTACTTGTGCAGTCTATTGTAGGTTTAATTTAGCTTATATTTTCCTATAGTTTCTACTATTTTTGTTTGTGAGTGAGGGAAAGATGGAGATTTCATCATGGGACAGTAGATACTTCGTGTTGCTCCTGATCTAGAGGGTAAGACACATGGTTTTAGTGAGGATTTTTTTCTCAAAAAATCTGTATAGATTCATTTATTTTTTGTCCCTGAAATTGTCTTATTTTATCAATTCATTTATTTTCCTAAGAAACAATAAAATAATACCTAGATTTTGTGTATTCTTAGAGCTTTCTAGATGTGGAAAATATGATGAGGCCAACATCCACTTCACACAAAATCAAAATCCTATGGTTTCTTTTGCAAACCCCTCCACTTGTAGAAGGTCACATGCCTAGTTGTGGTCATCTCAAAGCCTAGTGACAACCCCAAAAAGACTCACAGTCTTAAAATAATCAGATAATCACACCAAAGGGGTAGTATAATTGTCCTTTCAAGATTACAAGACTGGTTATACATAAAAATCTAGGTTAAAAGGTTATCATTCTTTAAGGAGCTCCTATTTTTGAATGTGTAAGGTGTAGATGTATTCCACAAAACTGTGTACATTCTAAAGAGATTATGTAGGGAAGGGCTTATCTAATTACTTGGGGAAGGGTTTATCTGTGAGTGCCTTGATTTTGGAATGGTTTTCCGTGTAGTTGTACTTGAAATCCTTGTTTCCATTAATTTATAGATTTTTAATAGATTTGGCGACCACCAAGTATTCACAGTACATGAATTCCATTGTAAGAGCTTCTTCTAAATTAATTACAGAAACTTTGGCAATTGAGTACAAAATTCTAAGTATTTTATCCTCTTCCACTTAAACGCTCTTCCCTAGACTGACATGAGAATGATGGTTGGTAAATATATGATAAATTATATACCTAATAATTTCTCCTCACACTGTAGTGTTGTTAAGTTCCTGCGTCGGGCGGTGGGCTGTGGATTTGGTAAAATAAGATTTTGGTGGAAGTCTTGGGGAACCCCACCAGGGATTTATGGTGTTAGACTACTAGAAATCCTGGTGGGGTTCCCCCACATAATATCCTATCGGATAATAAAGATGATCTTATCACCAAATTACTAATTGAACATTAATACAATTGTTCATCAACCAACCCTCTATATGTGTATATATGTATAATCTACAAATTTATCTCTTTACCAACTACATTTCAAAAGTAATCATATTATTTCTATTTAATAAAAAACTTAACTATGTAATATTAAATTATTTTTGTCACCAAACCAATTACCAATATAAATGATCTTATCACCAAATAACTAATTGAACGTTCATACTATTGTTCATCAACCAACCCTCTATATGTGTATATATGTATAATCTACAAAGACTATATTTTCTACATCTGCATATAGCTACTATGCCCACTCATGCCATTCACATTCGAATATTTCCCCACATATAGTGTCTATACATCAATCCCCTTTCATTGTCGTGTGTTGCCTATCGACTCATTGTTGTTTATTACTACAAGGAACTGCTAGTTACATATAGTTTTGGCTTTGATCCTAGGTAGACTAGAACCATCACTCCAACTAACATCCTTTGTGAGACTCATTCCCTCATCAATACACACTAGGAAGGTGGCCTCTTTATAGGCATCTAGGATGGTATTGAAGGTTCTTAGGTTAGAGGGAGGAATGCTAAACTCTTAGGACAAAGTGTCACAGCTCTTGACTTGACCGTTATCTAAGATATCTTAGAAGGTTTTAATCCCTTGAAAATCCCACTTTTTATTGGATAAGAGCAAGGGATTTATATTATGCTCTAGGTTCCACCATATAGATCTATAGGTTTCACACATGGACTTATTTATTAGAGAGATATCACTTAGAATAAACTAACATTGTTCTTAATTAGTTTCCAATCCTTCGAAAGGATTTTTTAAACCAATGATCCTATTGGGGTCATTGAATGCTTACTAATAAGAATATCATTGAATGGTAGCATCTTCTAGGATCTAGCTTTCTTAGGGGTACCATCTAGATGTTATTTCTCACCAATATCTTCCATGACTCACTGCCTTCCAAGGCTTTGACAACCCATTTAGTAGCCAGAGCTATGCCATGGAGCAATAGGTCCTTCAAACCAATTCACCCTTTGGGTTTTTATAAGAAACACCATTCCCACTTCACCAAATGCTTCTTATTTTTTCCTTTTCCATTAGACCATATAAGAAATTTATTATCTTCTTCTAAATCTCATTAACCTGATAACTGCTTGAAAGCTGGATAGTTTGATAAAATATTGTGGACATGGAGAAAGTATCCCTTTTTTATTGCTTGATATGGGAATAATTGATAATAAATTGGACTTAATGAGGCCTTAATTTAGTGTTGTGAGTTGTTCTACACATCCACATTAGGTCTTGGGCCATTGCAAATTGAATAAAATGTGTCTCTTGTAAAGGTGTTGTAAAGAATTGTAAATGACTTTGACACTTTTCTTGACTTTTATTAAGCATTTAAGTCCAATATTATTTTAATTCAAAAGTTAGCTTTTCCCTCTTCTTCTATAATTAAATAATTATTTTAGTTATTTAATTATTCATTAGCCTTTTCTCTCTATAATTAAATAAATTTTTATCCTTTCTTTATCTCCCCAATTAAATATATATTTTTAATTATTTAATTATATTATTTGTTCTCACCTTTCTTTTGAAATAAATAAAATTAATATTTTATTTATTTGTCCTATGTTAGCCACCTAAATTAAATAATCTTTATTATTTAATTTCTCCTATCACCTCTTTTTCTATGCCAACCTTATCTTCCACCTCAAGTCTTTATCTATCCATGTCTCAATTAACCTCCACCCTCGATTAAATTATTTTCTAATTTAATCTTGGCTCTTGATCATGATCCTTATTCTTAACTCTCCTCTATAAAAGGATACATTAAACCCTTATTCATTCATTACTCATTTTTCAGTCATTATCTCTATCCATCTAAGCAAGCCAGGGTTTTAACATCTTAAGTCATCAAGATAGCATTCAAGCTAGATTCTAAGGAATTCAAAAGAAAGATTCTTCATCCATTGTTGCAGCCATTAAAGATCAATCATTAAGGAAAGTTTCTAATTGCATTGTGTCATGTTTTATGCTTCATTATTTTATTTCATCATTTTGGTTTAATTACCTAAACAGGGTTTGACCAAGGCAAACCTCTAATCCCTAATAATCAACATTTTCTCTCTCTTCCTTTGTGTGATTGCAGATTTAGGTGCTTGGATGGCTTGGACATGATTGAAGACTAGATTTCAAATTTTTTGGAGTCATCTCCCTTTTGGCAAGGTCAAAATTTACAAAAAAAAGCACTTTCAAGCCCGAAAATCACAATTTCATAACTGGACACCTAGAGGAATAGAAAGTGCAGACCAAGGGCTTCTATCTCCACTTTCAAATTTTTAGAAATTTAGAAGTGGATAAAGTTGCCAACAATGGTGACTTAGTCCCACTTAACATTTTTTCAGAGTCTTCTGTAGATTTGGATACCCATTTGGCTGAAATAGGCTTCAAAGCAATTTTCCAGATGTGGGACTAAGTCACCCATATTGGCACAAGTGTCCTGTTGACTTCTACATCAGTTTTATCAGGATTCCAGACCCTCATGCCATAATTTTTCAGCCTATAGGTGTAAAAATTATGTTTCATAAATTTTTGTATAGTTTTGTTTGCATTTCTAGGTCATTTAGCTCATTTTTGCATATCACAATGTATTTTCTAGAACTTTGCATTTCTTAGGTCTAGCATTAATAATAACCTTTCTTTCTTATTTTATTGGATTTACACATCATAGTTAGGCATATTTCATCCCTCATTACATTAATATTTGAATGTTTACATTGCATTTTGGCCCCATCTTTCCCCGTTTAGGTGAAAAACCTTAGAAGGAAAACAAATAATTCAGATGCCAAAATCTTTGTTTACATTTTGGTGAACCTACCTTTAGAATAATTTATTTTTTTATTTTTTAATCCATAATCATCCTATAATTAGCTTGTATTAACTTTTTATTAGGGTTTGCATTGATTAATTTGCATTCTAGGGTTTCAAAATTTGAATTTTTGCATCTTAAATCACTGAAAAATTCTAAAATTTTGCATTGGAATCTTAGGTCTGCATCATCGAGCATAATAAATATCAAAATCCATAAAAAAAATTCTAAAAATTCTAAAAAAAATCCCTATTGGGACTAATTCGCCACCTTGGGTGACTTGTCCCTGTTCAGCCTAGAAACTACCTTTTATAGAGCTAAAAAACCTATTTTTAAGCTTCTGTTTGCTGCCATCAACTACCTATATTAGTTGGCTAAGTTTTTGTAACATGCATTTCATTAGATCTAGTCTAAATTAGCTCATTTCACGCATTGTTTAATTTCAAATTTGCATTTCCAACATTTCATCTTTCAGGTTGATGAATAATGTAATCAACAAATTACCTTATTTCACATTTGAAAACTACATTTAAACATTTCATTTTAATTCATTTTATTGCACTTTTTCATGATAGCATGTTTTCTTTCAAGAGATGTGGTTTTGATTTGGTTAAAAATGGATTGCATAGATAGAACATCTCCTCTTATGAGTTTAGTTTTGAATACAATGATGAGTTCATTAAGAAACATGTTCAAACCATTGATACAATCCTTAATATTACATTTCCCATTGGTGAGAATGGTATTGTAGAAAATCATAAGAATCATACTTGTTCTTTTCTAGATACCTCTCCTATTAATGACGAAGATATCTTGGTGAAGGAAGATACAAGCATTGAGAGTATTGATAACAAGAACATGAGATCATAGAAACATTCCTAAACATCACCTTACCTAGTCTCTCTAACCATGACACTCAAACTTGTTCCTCTCCTAATATCCCTCCTCAATGCCATGAGGATAGGTTCATGTTAGACAATACCCTCATTGAGACTCATGAGAATTGTATTCCTCCCTTTCCTAATGCCCCTACCATTTGGGATGACTTATTTGAACAAAAAAGTCCAATCATTGGTAAACATGAAACTCCTAGTCATCCTTGCAATCTCTTTCCTAGCTATGAGAGTTTCTTAGTGCAAGAGAATAACAATGTTCACAAACTCCATAATTCCATACCCTCTAATATCTCTTCCATTTTTTGGAATAAAGTGATAGAAGAATGTGAAAGCATAGACAATCATGATAATCATAGTTCCTCTTCTCCCAATATCTCTCCTACATGTGACGAAGGTATTTTGGAGCTAGAAGACACACCCATTGAGAATCATGACAATGTTGAAAGCTCCACTTCTATAAACTTTCCTACTTTGGAACATATTATGGCACAAGAGAATGAGATCATAAACACATCTCTTAACATCCATCTACATTCATCTTCTAACTCCTCCCCTATTTGTGAGAATGTTTTTGTGAGAAATCATGACAAACACATTATTTGTGAGGATATGTTGGCATTGGATGATCAAACCTTTAAGACCTATGACAATTCTTCTTCCCCTATTTTGGAGGACATTATTGGACAAAGGGATGTAATCACAAATAATCATTATAATCATACTTGTTCTTCTCCTAATGTCTCTTCTGCTAGTGAAGAAGATATTTTGGGATTAGAAAAACTATTTATTGAAAGTCATGAGAATATTCTTGCTCCCTTTCCTAATGTTTCACCATCCAAGAATACATACTTGAGCAAGAGGATCCAATGATCGAAAAAAAAGAATGTGGTGCTTTTTCTTCTCTTGAAATGGAATGTGATCAACATCTTGTTTTCTTCTCTCCTAAAAACTCACCTGCTAGGCATAATATCATGTGCAAACCAAACACAAACCTCACTCTGAAGCATCCTAAATTTCTTGATATAGATTTACCACCATCATGGGAATGCTTTGACAATCATGAAACCTTGAAGAAAAATGATATAGAAATACAAAAGCAAATTGAAGATGCCACAAAGTTATTGGAAGATTCTTTGGAAACCTTTGATTTCATACCTATATCCATGGGAGAATACAAGATCATAACAAAAGAATCCAAAAATGGAAAAGAGAAACTCGTAAAAATAGTACAAAATTCAAAAGAATCCACTTCAACCACCTTAAAAGAAAATAAAACATCCAACAAAAACCTTGAGCCAATAGAACAACCACCAAATCCAAAACAAGTGACAAAACTTTTTGAATGGTAACTTGGGAAAGGATGTGATGCTATAGAACAAAGTATCTATGTCCCTATACAACCTAACGATCTTGGTTATTATCCTTCAACACAAAAACCTTCATCCAATGTCCACACTATGAGAAGAAGAATCTCATTAAATATATATCAAGAAAAAAATTTGTTTACTTATCAACATAAATAACATTATTTGCTGCTCCTTGCCATATTTGCATGTTTTGCATTCCTCGCAAGGAGCAACATACCATCATCCCTTCCTGGTTCACCCTTGTCCTGCATTAAGTGGGGGAAAGAGGTTAGGAAGCCTTATCCCTATATGCCACTTGTCATTGTCTCTCTTGGCTAGTTGTTAACCTTTCATGAACATACAAGAGCAAGCTTGGGATGTGGACAACATGCAAGTCAAGATTGACTCGCATGTGACATACTTATTCATGATGTAGCTCAATTTAGAAACATATCACTTGGCATAGGGCTTTCCAAGCTGGCTCTCATGTCTTTTACCATTTATAATTCCCTACTTTAAATAAATTCCTCACAGTAGTGGTGTTAGTAACCGCTTTAAAGTGGGGGCATAGATAGATAAAAAAAAATTGACAAACATTTCATGGTGTGATTTTTCTTTTTTCTTGTGATGTGACCTCTTCTTGGTGGTTTCATTGGGTTTGATGTCATCCAAGAGTGTACGATCAACTGGTATGGCATGATGCGAATGAGGCATCCCATGGGAAACGTTCTGACACTTTGACTTGTCCTCTCTTGGAGAAATTAGGCACAATGCTCCCTAAGAAGAAGACCTTACATGAACAAAGAAAAATCACTTTTAAACAAATTTTTTACATGAAATTCAAAAAAATTTACAAAAAGCATTTACATTGTGGTGCATTATCAAACTTGCCAGCAACATAATTTTGGTATGGTTTGTATAATGGGAAGTTGACACACTAGCATGACTTTCTCATTATACGGTGAGAAGTCAACACATTGGCATGACTTTCTCACTAAACCAATTCTTTTTGACAACTCACCCAATAGAAAATCTGAAGTTTTGTGGCCCTAGAGTGATTGCATCTTTGATCCACCTCATTTTTCCTTCCTTTAGTTCTTGTCATTGCATGATCGCATATCTTGCTACAAATCATTCACCCTTGTGCATGCCCTTTTGTGCTTATGTTGGTTTGACCTAGGATCTTGGATCTTGGGGTCTTGACCACTTCCATCATCTTTGTGATCCTTGGTCATCCACATTGGTATGATTGGACCCCTCTTGAATGTCTACTTTAGTGTGAGTTTGAAGCAAGTTCATCCTCTCACTAAAGTGGGGGCTAACTATGGACACAAAAAACGTATCCCTTTTTGCTTGCTTGATATGGGAATAATTGATGATAAATTGGACTTAATGAGGCCTTGATTTAGTGTTGTGAGGTGGTTTACACATCCACATTAGGTTTGGGCCATTTCAAATTGAATAAAATGTGTGTCTTGTAAAGATGTTGTAAAGAATTGTAAATGACTTTGACACTTTTCTTGACTTTTATTAAGCATTTAAGTCTAATATTATTTTAATTCAAAAGTTAGCTTTTCCCTCTTCTTCTATAATTAAATAATTATTTTAATTATTTAATTACTCATTAGCCTTTTCTCTCTATAATTAAATAAATTATTATCCTTTCTTTATCTCACTAATTAAATAATTATTTTTAATTATTTATTTATATTATTTGTTCTCACCTTTCTTTTGAAATAAATAAAATTAATATTTTATTTATTTCTCCTATGTTGGCCACCTAAATTAAATCATCTTTATTATTTAATTTTTCCTATCACCTCTTTTTTCTGTGCCAACCTTCTCTTCCACCTCAAGTCTTTATCTATCCATGTCTCAATTAACCTCCACCCTTGATTAAATTATTTTCTAATTTAATCTTGGCCCTTGATCATGATCCTTATTATTCACTCTCCTCTATAAAAGGAGACCTTAAAACCTAATTCATTCATTACTCATTTTTTCATTCATTATCTCAATCACGCCAAGCAAGCTAGGGTTTTAACATTTTATGTCATTAAGATAGCATTCAAGCTCAATTCTAAGGCATTCAAAAGCAATATTTTCATCCATTGTTGTAGCCATTCAAGATAAATCATCAAAAAAAGTTTCTAATTAAATTTTTTCATGTTTTATGCTTCATTATTTTATTTCACCATTTTTGTTTAATTACCTAAACAGGGTTTGACCAAGGCAAACCCCCAATCCCTAACAATCAACATTTTCTCTCTCTTCCTTTGTGTGATTGCAGATTTAGGTGCTTGGATGGCTTGGACATGATTGAAGACTAGGTTTCAAATTTTTTGGAGTCATCTCCCTTTTGGCAAGGTCAAAATCTACAAAAAAAATCACTTTTAGGCCCAAAAATCACAGTTTCAGAACCAGACACCTAGAGGAATAGATAGTGCAGACCAAGGGCTTCCATCTCCACTTTCAAATTTTTAGAAATTTAAAAGTGGACTAAGTTACCAAAAGTGTTGAATTAGTCCCACTTAACCTATTTTTTAGAGTCTTATGTAGATTTGGATACCTATTTGGCCGAAACAGGCTCTAGAGTAGTTTTTCTAGATCTAGGACTAAGTTGCCCAAATTGGCACAAGTGTCCAAGTTGACTTCTGCATCAGTTTTATCAGGATTCCAAACCTTCATTCCATCCTTTTTCAGCCTATAGCTGTACACATTCTATTTCATAAATTTTTGTATAGTTTTGTTTGCATTTCTAGGTCATTTAGCTCATTTTTGCATATCATAATGTGTTTTCCAACACTTTCCATTTCTTAGGCAATAATAACCACCTTTCCTTTTCAGTTTATTGCATTTAGACATCATATTTAGGCATATTTTATCCCTCATTACATTAATCTTTGAATTTCTACATTACATTTTGGCCCCATCTTTCCCCTTTTAGGTGAAAAACCTTAGAAGGACAATAAAGAATTCAGGTGCAAAAATCTTTGTTTACAAATATATGCTATAAGATGACATCACTTTTTGACAAACCTGAATTCTTATTGTGAGTGACAAATATTGCTTGTTGCACACATCTAAAAAGGTGAAAAATGGTCGGCCCTCTTTCGCTTCTAGGGTTTTCGACCTATTATCAAATTTTCACTTCAGCTCAATTTGACAGAGTTGGTTCATTCAAGATTAGTTTTTAAAGTAAAGGACTTCAATTTACCTTTGTAGATGTTTAACCATTGCGAGTGTTTGAGTTTATTGAAGGAATTTTAAGATGCAATGTGTTTAGTTGCTTATAAATTGCAGCATTCAATATTGCATGAAATGTAAAAAGAAATGCTTTCATTTTGATATTCATTTATAGTGTTCCAAACATTGTTTTCACACAAAAGGAAAAGTACAAAATTGAACAAGTATATCAAAAATGTTCTAATTTTATTCATTGGATAATAAGAACAAAATGTCCCACACAAGTCGTGGGAGTAGCTATGAGAATGTATCAAAAGGAACATTCTACACTACTAAAGATGAAAGAAAAGAAGACACATAAGAAAGAACATAATCATCATTTCCTATAAGTCTTCACTTGATTCTGGAGTGGTACACCATCCTTGTTCCCGAGCTCTTGATAGACCTACAAGAGATATCAAAAGTTTTTAGAGCTCTTACTATGAACATTCCTATATAAATTATCAACAATAATGGAGAATGTTGCTCATGATACATTGAAACAACTAAGCAGGAACAAGAAGTGTGACAAGAGCCAAGAAGCAAATGTTCATCATAATAATATATTGTTTTTATCTAACATTGTTTGTTTCCATGTGCAGGTATAGGACAAGTCATGTTGTTGATCCAATTGGAATATCATGAAGCATGTGGTGTAAAATGGGCTCCCACAAGGGTTGAGACCTAGCATGCTATCCCTCAAGCATCCAAAGAGGGATTGATAAAGAAACAGATCTAGATGCTCAAGGAAATTCATCCATAAAATGATTGCATCATAAAGTGCCAAAGGGACTCAAGCTGTTGACCATTCAGGATAGTCAACTCTCAAAGTGCAATGAATTGAAAATCATGAGTGATCAACTATTCAAGTGCATGATCTCATAATGTAATAGTGAATAGGAATACATAATGCCTTGTTGAAAAATCATCAATTACAAGTTGAAGCATATGGAAAAGCTCCAAAACATCATAATCAAGTGCTTATATGCAATGATACATTCACATCATCACATTGTTTTAGAAGATTAAAATGCATGAAGAGTACAAAAGAGAGGGTGGCTCCATCAGTGATAGAGTGACAAGTGGTTATAAGTGAGTTTTGGAAGGAAAAAAATGAATGCAAATAGGGCATGTTAAACACAAATGCAAGGCATCAAGTGTTAAGGAACAAATGCAATATGTCTCTTAAAGCACAAAATGAAGCATAAGACTATGGAAAATAAGTGAAATGTGCATGTTTTGAAGCATGATAATGCATTGAAATCATGATAAGAGGTTATAGATGAAGCACTCAGAAACATCATTGAAGTAAAAAAGATGAATTGCAAAAGTGTTTCCAAAATGTCAAAATGTAGTTCAAAATAACATCATCAATAAATGAAGTTAGCAGAAGTGTGTGTTGTCTCAACACTTCCAATGGTTGGAGCAAAATCAAGTGATGTTGGCTTGTTTTAAAATGTGAAGTTGAAATACATTCTAAAGTTTCAAGCGTATCTGAAGAGTGCATTCAAGTGAATACAAATAGCATGATAGTGGCATGTGAACAATACAATCAAGAGATAAATGAAGATATGTAAAATATTTTTTCTTTACAAGTCATGGAGGTGATATGAAATGAGGATGAGTCCTATGATATTATGCACTTCAAGTAAATAAAAAAAACAATTTATTAATAAGGAATGATAGCATTTCAACAGCATATTAACTTGGCATTACCAAGAAGGCCCTAAGTGAAGTAAAAATATGTATTTTCCATCTAATAGAGTGTACTTCAGGAATAGTAAGAGTCCAAGATGGTTTCATCATGTTTACTCAAAATCATGCATGTATGCTATAGTGCTACCATATCAAAGCAAAAATTTCAAACAAATATGAAATCACATTGTGTAATTTTGGGTTTAGGATAAATCCTTTTAGTTCTTACAAGTGTTGTTTCAAAATGCACAAATGAAATAAGTTTACTTAAAGATCAGAGAATGGTGAAAACCAAAATATATGTTCTCATTCTGCAGCCTGGAGAGGCCCAAAGTTTTTCTTTCAGGAATCATCATACTCATTTAGGGGTTTCAAAAATCAAAGTGCAGCGCAAAGGAAGGTGTCAAGGGTTCGAGCCCTAGTTGAATGCATTCAAAATAGTGAAAATGAAGCTACAGGCCTACATTAGGAGGGGTTCTAAAAACCCATAGAATGGAGAACATTCATTTGAAGAAAATGTTTTCATTCAACAATAAATACCATTTGCACATTATGGGCCAAGCCCCTTAAGTTTTATTCAACTTGAGAGGAAGGAGAGCACACAGTGAGGCCATGGCCTATAGAATGTCCTTCAAAATTTTCTTCACAATGTTCATGTTTTTTGCAAGACAAAGCTCAAGTAAGCTTTATTTTAGAGGGAAATGTCATGAAATGGCAGAAAAATGAATCTTACCTTTTGTATCAAGGTGGAGAAACACAACAATGCTGTGGCAAAAGCTTCAAAAAATGCTCCAAGCAATGTCTCCATGGTTGGCCATGAGAATGGAAAAAGCAATGACATAGAAAATAGAAAACAAAATGAATCAGAATACAATGATAGCTGCGGCCAATTGCCATATTTGCACATCAAATAGAGCCAAAAATCAAACAAAAATAGGGCCAAAAGCTTACCATCAGGGAGAAGGCCGAATGCAACTAGAAATCGAAGGAGAAAGCTCGATGGTGGCTTGAAAATTGAAACCCTAATTCCTCCATGCCTCCATGGCAGTGCATATGAAGGGTTTTCTCTTCTCCAAAAGGCCAATGATCCAAAGGACAGTTGAAATAAATGTTTTGAAAGCCTTTTTGTGTTTTAGGAATCAAGCGATGACTTTAGGTCATCATTTTTTTTTTCCCAAGTGGATAGTGGCAAATATATTTTTTATGATTTTTTGTAAAAAATTCAAATTATGTAAAGGAGCATTGTATGCAATATGTTGATTTTATGCAAAAATTAAATGCAAAAAATCAATATAATTGAAGATCAAGAGAGGCAAATCAAAATATTTGAAGGAAAAAATGCAAAAATCAAATGTAATAGGAGAGGACTTACTATTTTGTAATTCAAGGATTGAAAAATTATAAAACATTGATTAAGCAATGTTTCTATAAATTTCTTGATTAGATGTTGTTTAAATGTAGTTAAAAATGCACTTTAGTTCACACTAAAACTTTCTATTATGGGATCTAATCTTGGGAAATTTTGAAAAGGTGCCAGATGGAGGTTTCTATTTTTAGTTTCTAGTAGTTAGTGCCTGATTTTGAGGCCTTTTTGGATCAACTTTTGGGTGATAGAAAGTTTCCAGCATTTTGATGCCATTTGGAGTTGTTTTGGAGACTATTTTTCAAGTTTTTTGGGGGAGCTCAAAAATGCAGGAGTTTCCTTTTGGAGGGACAACAATCTGATTTTTTTATTTTTTTCACATTGCAAGTCACATTTTTGCAATAAATATGAGAAAACTTGATTTTCTTAGTTTTTAGAATTATTCAGTTTCTTGCTCTCTTAGCCACTTTGAGAGCTTTGTAAACTCATCTAATATCATATTTTGATGTCTTATTCCTCAACTTGTAATAAAGAAATAGATTCCTCCTTTTCACTTTCTTGTCTTGGGCTCATAGTAATAGTGTGATTTTGTTGTGATTCATACTATGGAATCCTTCTTAGTCTTATTTTTGTGGGTTATTGTCAAGGTTTGCAATAGGTTCAGGTTGCACATTGTATTATGTTTTCAAGGGGTCTTTATGCAAAAAACTGATGAACTAAAAGCATTGTGGTGAATTGTGAGAGTTAATTGTTGTTAGAGAAGTGTTGTGAGTTAAGTTTCATCAGGATCTCAACATCTAGCTAATCATCTTAAGCTGTAGGTGTTAATTTTTAGTTTTCTCCCTGCTTCCCTTTTCCCCTGAAGTTGCTTAGATTAGGTCATTAGTTAGAGGGTTCCACCCCACTCTGGAGATTCAATCTCCCCAATTGGTTTACCCACAAACTAGAGAGTCTTTCCATGTTGCAACATAATAGATGAGTTCTACTTGCCTAGAGGGTGCAATCCTGATCGCCAACAATTTTTTGCACACCTGGTGGGACTCTAGAGTCTAGTCTTTAGAGTTTTTCAAGATAGTAAATTGTTGTAAAGTATATGCAACAATATTTTCTACCTATAGAGGTCATAAAAAGTATACCTGGTGACTCCTAATTCTAGTTTGATTACAGATTTGGTGCAGATTTCTTATGAGAAGAATGCAGACTAGATCAAGCAATATTCCATTTGAGTACTTGCGGCTCTCCCCACCAAGAAGGAGAGGAATAACTTCAAGGAGGACTTTTTATCTAGCAAGAAGAGCTAAATTCACTCCTCCCAAGCTCAGTCTGATAATCTATGTGAGAAGGAGCACAACATCGGTGTCTCAAGCACCTCTGATGGCAAGAAAATTTTCCTTTGCACCATTCAATAGAGGCAGTCGATTGTTATTGGCAAGGCATGATGATATTCCAATGGCTTCCTTGAAAGGGCTACCATATTTTATTGGTGAGGATTAGACTACCCCAATCGTGCACATTAGAGATGTGTCTACACTTTGTTTAGTACACAATATAATAGAGGAGAATGTGGCCTTGAGACTGTTGGTTGCTTCATTAAAAGGAAAATCTCTACAATGGTTTAGGGGGCTACCAGCTAACTCAATAGCCACTTGGGACCAGCTTGGTGATGGCCTATATAGACAATTTGTAGACAAGTCAAACCACCTCTCCTTATTAGAGTAGCTGACCACCATCAAGCATGCTCCACATGAGCACTTGACTTATTTTAATTACCATTTTTAGTAAACTTGGGATAGAATTCCCTTGATTGTCAAGCCCTCACCCAAGCACACATTTCTATTTTATCTAAAAGCCTTGAACCCTAAAATTTCAGCCATGATTCAATCAATGGGGGCTTTCACATTGCCCAATGCTTATGAAATTGTAATAAGAGCTGAAAATTGTCTTATTCAAGTGGATAAGATTGCTCCTAGATTTCCCATGCCTATATTTCTTGATATTCAATCACTAGTAAATCTTCCACCTGTAGCCTCTATACCTATTGTACCAGTAATAGGTTATCAAGCTGCCACTTAGGAAAATGTTATCCTTGAGGAAAATAGAGAATTTCAAGAGATTAAGAGTATGTTGCAATCTTTAGGAAAGACTTTCAGCAATGAGTTTGTAAGCCTTGAAAAATAGTTTAGTCAAGAACAAAGGCCTAACCTAGTCCATTTTTAGCCAAGTCAACAAAATAGAGGACCTTTCCAAAATGATTATCTAAAAAGGAATCTTAATAGTAGGCCTTTCAGACCTTATGATCCTAGTATTCCTAGCCCTTCAAGAGAGGTTGTACATCAACAACAACTTGTCCCATGAGCAAGAGTGGTGTTACCCTTGTAATCAGCCTCAGAATCAGGCTAAATGTATGAACAAAATGGAAAATCAAGATCGAATTGTGTAGAGAAATTATGCTAGCCAAGAAAACTTGTCAAGTGGAGATGGAGAGTAGCAAAGCAGTTCTAAAATTGCTTTGATGAATTGACAGAATGTTTATTTTGTACAATCAATCATTATCAAGGTCTGAACCAACAAGGTTCATCTATTGTAGCAAACACAAGGGAAAAAAGAAGAGCAATGGATGTTGGCCAACAAGCTATAAGTGTAGAACAACAAGTTGCAAACTCAAGGAAGCAAGCTGTAAGAGGTCCAAATCAGCCCATTTCATCACAAACTGTCATGGCAATGCACCCGAAGGTGCATATTCTAAAAAGAGAACAACAAAGAGTAAGTGATACAGCTGCATCTACTGGTCTACAAAAGGTAAACCCTATATCTTTCAATGTAGTAGAGAATTTAAAGAAGGCTACAGTTAGCCTATCCATTATGGATGCACTTCATATCCCTGGACAAAAGGAATTGTTGCAAAATCCTTTATTTGATTTTACATCTTTAGATGCTTCAAATTTAGAAAAGAATAGAATGGTTCTTGCCAATAGTTTAGAAGTGAAGGATGAATAGCCAAATAGAGAAGTAAAACATTCACCATTGACCATCAAATCTGAGTCTATAACTAAATTCTATGTTGAGCCATACATCTCCAGCTCTGCAAGTAGTAATCCACTAATCACTCATGAGTTAGAGAGTCCATTTATGGTTTGTAATCCCCCTTTATCCAGTGAGGAGGAAAACTTGGATGATTGGGCTATTGAAAATCAAGACTTTGATCCTTCTAGTCATACTGAAGAGGTTGAGTTAGGATTCTATGTAGTTCATGAACCTAATATGCCAATCCCTAACCTAGTCAAGGATCAAGAGTAGCTTGCACAACAAGAGAACCAGTTTTGGAAGTTGCACTTTGATGGTTCAAGGTGCAGAATGGGAGCAGGAAGAGGAGAAATGTTGGTTTCACCAGAGAGAGAGATACTATTCAACCTTCAGATTTGCATTTAGCTGTACAAATAATACAATAGAGTATGAAGCCCTCTTCCATGGTCTCGAGTGGGCCCAAAAAAGAGGTATTAAATGTTTACAAGTCCATGGTGATTCTGAATTAATTATGAACCAAGTTAGAAATTTAAATGCTCAGAAGAATGATACACTCAAAAATATAAGTATAGGGTGTGAGATCTAATTGAATATTTTGATGCATTTAATTTACCATCTATTCCTAGACTTCAGAATAAGCATGCAGATAGGTTTGTTGCCTTAGGAGCCCAATTTGATATGCCTAAAGAGGTACATAACATAGAAAGGAAACATTATGTGAAAGTTGTGGTTAGACCTTCAGTACCTAACAATAATTTGAGTTGACAAGTTTTTGACAGTGATGAAAAAATTGTAAACTTCTTGATCGCTGAAGTAGAATTGGTAGAAGAGAGCCAATCAAAATGGCAGAAACAATATGGTGACCAAATTTTACATCTACAATCAAACAAGCTATAAAAATGGTTGGTGACATTGGAGTTAGTTTTCAACTCTGATGATCAGGCGAGGAAAGAGAAGGGTGGTGTGACTATCAAACAAAAACATTATGAAGTAATAGAGATATTCAAAGGTATACTTCTCAAGTTAGGCAAGCTATGCATTAAAAAGGAACAACAAGCTCTTCTTTCTTTATGTCAAGAATTTAATGATATATTTTCTTGGGAATATAAGGACTTAAAGGGTTTTGACCTTGAACTAGCCCAACATACCATAGAGTTGGAGCCTAATGCAAAACTCGTGAGACAGAAGCAGATTCCGTTAAATCCTAAGCTAGAACATTTGATGAAAGTTGAGCTAAGTAAGTTGATTGAAAGTATTATAATTTTCCCCATTAAACATACTTCCTGGGTCTCAAACCTAGTTTTGGTTAAGAAGAAAAATGGGGAAATTAGACTTTGTATTGACTTTAGGGACTTGAATAAGGAATCCCTTAAACCTCATTATCCACTCCCCTCAATGGAACAAATTTTGCAAGTTGTGTCTGGTTCTGACAGATTCTCTTTGCTAGATGGGTATTCAGGATATAATCAGATTATGGTTAAAGAAGAAGATCAATATAAGACAACATTTACAACTAAATGGGGAACTATAGCTTATAGGAAGATTCCTTTTAGCTTATCCAATGTGGGAAAAGCATTCCAAAGAGCGATAGTCATGGCCTTTCATGGCCTTATGAATAGGATTGTGCTTGTCTATTTAGATGACATTACAATGTTTTCAAAGAATGCTAATGAACGCCTTGAACATTTGAGACAAATCTTTCAAAGATGCAGAGAATATGGAGTCTCTCTCAATCCTAAGAAATGTATATTTTTCATCCACAAAAGTAAGCTTCTAGGCCATATTGTTTCTAAGCATGAAATTTCTATTAAGGGTATGTGTAGGATCATGATGGGCCAAAAATTGGCAATAAGATGGGTATTTGTAGGGTATGTGGCTGACGACTTTTTTTACCCAAAATTGATGAAATGAAAAGGGTTTTTAAAGGATATTCTCAGCTTTCCACCAATATAAATTATGCTTTACTTTGAATTTAATAAATAATTATTATTCATTTTCTATTTGAATTATGACTAAAGTGTTGATTGATAGGCTGATTGAAATTTTTTTATAGATTTCAAAAGGTATCACATTTTTTTATTCTAAAACATGCATCACATTCTATGCTTTACATGTATACTATAGGATTAAAAAAAGAAAAATTGAATTTCATGAATTTTTGACCAAGTTAAGGTGGTTAGACATATGAGTTTTTATATTTTTAAAAGTTGTAATAAAAAAATCATAATAAATTATTTACTTGGAAAAAAACTACAAAAAATATGCATCACATCTGGACACGTCTCTACTTATGTCTAAAATCTTATAAAAAAATATTATCATTTTATTGTGGTTAGGGTGGTCAGAAAGACACCTACTTCTTATTTTTCCTGAATTTAAGTACTACTACATTGAAATTTCAAGTTTTCACCAAATAGATTTTAAAAATAAAATAAACCTAGTAGTTTAGAAACTACATTCAATTTTCTACAGATTCTATTTTTACATATTTTTGAAATAATATAGATAACTTATTCAAATTTTTACGTCAAGTTTCCTAACTCTAATTTTTCTAAATTTTTTGCCACTTAAGGGGCTATTTTTTCCTTGATGATCTTGCACATACCCTTGACCCAGAGAAAGTTTCAGCCATTCTAGAATTTCCATTGCTAGCTCATAAGAAGGGGTTACAGAGTTTCCTTGGAAGGATTAATTTTGTAAGAAGTTTCATACCTAACATTGCAGCTCTATTGCAGCCCCTCATAGCAATGTTGAAAAAGAGCGTGCCTTTCCAATGGACCAAAGAGGGTAAAAGGAGTTTCGATCAAATAACATAAGCTCTTTCTGCTACCCTAACTCTTATTAACCCAAATTATAGAAAATATTTTATCTTGTATGCTTTTGGGGGAGTTGACACTATTTCTGCCATTGTATGTTAGCAAAATGATGAAGGTCTAGAGCAACTGGTAGCTTTTTTCAGCCAGGTATTGCATGATTATGAAGTTAAATACTCCTTTGTAGAGAAACATATATTTGCAGTAGTCAAGAATCTTAATAATTTTAGGCACATGTTGTCAAATAACAAGATTCACTTATTGGTTGCCCATCCAATCATAAAGGATTTTTTGCTTAACAAAGACATGAATGATAAGAGGGTTGGATAGATAACAAAGGTAAAGGAATTTGATGTTGACATTAAGGTCACTAAGCTGGTTAGAGGTAAAGGATTGTGTGAACAGTTGGCTGAAAGTCTAGAAAACAACATAGAGGAAGAAATAGGCATTGCAATGGTGCTAAGTGACAAAGAGAAAGCTACAATTCTAGCTCTTAGCACAAATTAGGTGCAGAAAATTATCAACTACTTGCAAACTAGTGAGTGTCCCAAAGTCCTTAACAAAGCAAAGAGATGATATTTCAAGTTACAAGCTATTCCTTATACTATTGTGGATGGTGTTCTATTTAGACAATATTTTCAAGGTGTATTGTTGAGGTGCATTGAACCTAACCAAAAAAATAAGTTGTTAGAAGAATTCCATCGTGGTTTTTCAGGAGGTCACTTTGCAGCAAGGACCACAACCCTTAAAATAATGAAAGTTAGTTATTATTGATTGGATTTTTTTTAAGATGCTTTTGCTTGCGTAAGGAAATGTGAGAAATGTGCACTGTTTGTAGGTAAGCAAAAGTTTGTAGCTTTTCCTTTAAATCCTATCCAGGTAGAAAAACCTTTTGGTAAGTGTGGGCTTGATTTTATTGGGCCAATTAACCCACCTTTGAGTGCTAGCCATAAATGGATTTTAACAACCATAGACTATTTCACTAAGTGGACAGAGGTTGCTACTCTAAAAGAGGCATATGAGGCCTCCATTCTAAATTTTTATCAAGACTTGGTTTCAAGGTTTGGTGTTCCAGATCCTATCATATCTGATAATGCTTTGAAATTCATTGGTTTAAAGATTTCCAACTGGTCTATGAAGAATAATATTTTTTTAAGTACCTCGTCTAATTATTACTCATAGGGTAACAGGCAAGAAAAATCAACCAATAAAAATATGATTAGAATCATCAAAAAGACCATTAAAGATAATTAGAAAGTTTGGCACATTGATAAATTGAAATTAGCCCCTTGGGCTGATAGTATAAATCCGAAGAAGGCCACTGGTTGTTCTCCATATGTTCTTACTTACAGTAAAGAGGCCAAGTTTCTGATATCTGTTGAGCTACCTACTCTGAGATTTACTAAAGCTCTCAAACTATTGGAAGAAGGGCCCATGGAGGTGAGTCTTGCAGAATTGATGGAACTAGAAGAGACCAGAAGAGAAGCATGGAGGAAACTTGAATTTTATCAAACTCAAATGAAGAGCTCCTTTAACAAAAAGAGAAAAATTCAGAGATTTTGTTGTTGCGGACTTCATCCTCAAATGGGATGAGAAAAAGAGTAAGCCAAGGAGGCATGCTAAATTTGATACAATCTGGGAAGGCCCATTTTTCATAATAGAATGCAAGGAGTGGAATTCATTCTAGCTCTCGAGGCTAACTGGAGAAGTACTACCAATCCTAGTTAATGTGATTCATCTAAAACATTTATTTTGAAGCTTGAGGTACCACCTTGTATTATAGTATATGATTTTTTGCTAATGAGTGCTTTTGAAGCACATTTTCTTTCAGTTTTCTTTCATAAGTGTTTTTGCACATGGTTCTTTGGTCACTAGGGCCTGTTTATTGTTGTTGTTATGGTTTTGTTTTATTTGGTGTTGCTATTTGGAGGAGTTTTTAGTTTTTGATTCATGATTTTTCTAATTTTTGGAGAGGTCAGAAGTGACTCCATTCCCAATGGATTTGCATAATGTAACTTTCCTGATGCTTAGCAGGAAAGCATCTAGCAGAGGTCACCATAAGCGATATCAAATTTTCACTTCAATGCAATTTGACAGAGTTGGTTCATTCACAATTCATTTTTAAAGTAAAGGAATTCAATTTACCCTTGCAGATGTTTAACCATTTTCAGTGGGTGAAACCAAAATAGTGGTTTACAATTCAAGTGAGGAAGGAAAACTCACAAAAAATGACTGCAAGGCAAAAAAATTGTTTTTGGGGGTTCATACTAACCTGTTGGATCAACCGAACCCCTTTGAAATTTTCCCACCAAAACAAAAAAAAAATGCATATTAAAGGGGTTTGAACGAACCCCTTTGAATTGGTTCAGCCAAACCCCTAGGGGTTCGACCGAACCCCCCTTATGCCTCATCCCCCCTGAGACACAAAAAAACCTAAATTTTGGCACTTCGGAGCTCAGGTTGAGGAAGAAAATGGAGAAATATTCACAAACCCAACTGGAATCGGGTAGTCCTTGGAACGAGCTATCCAACAAATATAATTTTAATATGTTTTGGTTATATTATGTTTTTTTTTTTAGTTTTATATTTAAACATAGGGTTTTCGTAAAAAATGAAGGTCTTTGTTCTACACATGTGAAAAAATAGCAGATTATCAAAAAAATAAATTAAAAAATATGATTGCACTAGATATTGAAGTCCTTGATCCAACAAAAATATAAAATTGAATTTTGATATATATAAAAAAAATTACATGTTATACAGCTCCACTATGTCTAAATTGTAATTGGTTTGACTTTGAAACTTGATTAAAGAAAAAATATTCAATAAAATCTATCTAACCAAGTGGAAGCACTATATATCGGAGTTACAAATCTAAATTCAAAATAATTATAATTTTATCCTTCATGGAAAAAACGTTGTGTTATATAGTGTCACTTTTTAAAAATGTTTTTTTAAAAAAAAAACCAGTTTTCATGGGAGATGGAAAAAGAAGTGCAATTTGATTCCAAAACTTTTGAAAAAAATATTTTTAGAATCTACAAAAAGAATGTGATGAGACTCTAGTTTACATCATCTTCAAATTCCTCATGGTTTAGCCGCTATAGGTGCCTGAATGTGAAGATTTTGTTAAAAATAATAATTTTAGTGTCTAGTTTGGCCAAAAATTGTAAACCACTATTGTGGGATCACCCTGGTGTTTGAGCTTATTAATGGAATTTTAAGATGCAATGTGTTTAGTTTCTTGTTATCAATTTCATCATTAAGTATTTCATGGAATGTAAAAAGAAATTCTTTCATTCCGATATTCATTTACAGTGTTCCAAACATTATTTTTGTGCAAAAGGAAAAGTACATAATTGAACTAGTATTTCACAAATGTTGTAATTGTATTCATTGGATAATAAGAACCAAGTGTCCCACACAAGCTGTGGGAGTAGTTATGACAATGTATCAAAAGGAACATTCTACACTACTGAAGATGAAACAAAATAAGACACATAAGAAAGAACATAATCATCATTGTCTGTAAGTCTTCAGTTGATTATGGAACGGTACACCATCCTTGTTCTCAAAATCTTGATAGACCTATAAGATATATCAAAATTTGTTAGAGCTCTGACTATGAACATTCCTATATGAATTATCAACAATAATAGAGAATGTTGATAATGATACATTGAAACAACTGAGCAGGAACAAGAAGTGTGACAAGAGCCAAGAAGGAAACATCATTTAAATATTTTTTTCTTTTATCTAACATTGTTTGTTTCCATGTGTAGGTATAGGACAAGTCATTTTGATGATCCAGTTGGAATATCATGAAGCATGTGGTGTAAAATGGGCTCCCACAACGATTGAGACCTGACATGCTATCCCTTAAGCATCCAAAGAGGGATTGATAAAGAAACAGATCCAAATGCTCAAGGAAAGTCATCCATCAAATGAGTGCATCATAGATTGCCAAAGGGACTCAAACAATTGACCATTTAGGACATTCAACTCTCAAAGTGCAATGAATTAAAAAATCGTGAGTGATCAATTGTTCTATTGCATAATCTCATAATGTGATAGTGAGCAGGCATACATAATGCCTAGTTGGAAAATCATCAATTAAAAGCTGAAGCAAATGAAAAATCTCCAGCACATCATAATCAAGTGCTTCTATGCAATGATAGATTCACATCATCATGTTGTTGTTTAGAAGATTAAAATGCATGAGGAGTACAAAAGAGAGGTTGGATCCATCAATGACAAAGTGACAAGTGGTTGTAAGTGAGTTTTGGAAGGCAGAAAATGAATGCAAAAGGTCATGTTGCACCAAAATGCAAGGCATCAAGTGTTGGGGAATGAATGCAATATGTCTCTTGAAGCACAAAATGAAGGATAAGACTGTGGAAAAGAAGTGAAATGTGCATGTTTTGAAGCATGAGAATGTATTCAAATCATGATAAAAGGTTACAAATGAAGCACTGAGAAAAATCACTCAATTAAAATAGATAAATTACAAAAAGTGTTTCTAGAATGTCAACATGTAGTCAAGAATAGCATCACTAGTAAATGAAGTTAGCAAAAGTGTGTGTTGTCTCAACACTTCCAATGGTTGGATAAAAATCAAGTGATCATGTTGGCTTATTTTAAAATGTGAAGTTGAAATATATTATGAAGTTTCAAGTGTATCTGAAGAGTGCAATCAAGTGAATACAAAAATCATGACAATGGCATGTGAATAATACAATCAAGAGATACATGAAGATATGTAAAAGAGTTTTTCTTGATAAGTCATGGAGGTGATATCAAATGAGGATGAGTTCTATGATATTATGCACTTCAAACAAATTAAAAAAAAAAAGTTATTGACAAGAGATGATAACATTTAAACAACATATTAACTTGGCATTACCAAGAAGGCCCTGAGTGAAGTAAAAATATGTATTTTCTTTTAACAAAGTGTGCTTTAGGAATAGTATGAGTCCAAGATGGTGTCATCACGTTTACTCAAAATCATGCATGTATGCTATAGTGGTCCCATTTCAAGGAAAAAATTTCAAACAAATATGTAATCACATGGTGTCATTTCACATTTAGGATAAACCCTTTTAGTTCTTACAAGTGCTATTCCAGAATGCACAAACGAAATAAGTCTACTTCAAGATTAGAGAATGGTAAAAACCGAAATATATGTTCTCATGTCCACGGCCTAGAGAGGCTCAAATTTTTGCTTTTAGGAATCATAATACCCATTTAGGGGTTTCAAAAATCAAAGTACAATTCAAAGGAATGTGTCAAGGGTTCAAGCCTTAGTTGAATTCATTCAAAATAGTGAAAAGGAAGCTACAGACCCGCGTCAGGAAGGGTTCTGAAAACCCACAAAATGGAGAACATTCATTTGAAAAATAAATCATTCAACAATAAATACCATTTGCACATTATGGGCCGAGCCCCTTAAGTTTTATTTAACAAGAGGAAGGAGAGCACACAGTGACGCCATGGCCTATACAATGGCCTTCAAAATTTTCTTCACAATGTTCATGTTTTTTGCAAGATAAAGCTTGAATAAGCTTTATTTAAGAGGGAAATGTCATGAAATGGTAGAAAAATGAAGCTTACCTTATGTATCGAGGTGGAGAAACACAACAAAGTCATGGCCAAAGCTTCAAAAAATGATCCAAGCAATGTCTCCATGGTCGGCCATGAGAATGGAAAAAGTAACGACATAGAAAAGAGAAAAAAAATCATCATAATACAATGATAGCCGTGACCAATGGCCATATTTCCTCATCAAATAGAGCCAACAATAAAAAAAAATAGGGCCAAAAGCTTACCATCAGGGAGAAGGCCGAATGAAACCAAAAATTCAATGGAGAAAGCTCAATGGTGCCTTCAAAATTGAAACCCTAATTCCTGCATGGCGGTGCACAGGCAAGGTTTTCTCTTCTCCAAAAGGCCAATGATGCAAATGAAAGTTGAACTAAACATTTCGAAAGCCTTTTGGTGTCTTAGGGTTTTCACCCTATAATTGGCCAATGTGATTTTTATCACATCATTTTCATTTTTCAAATGCCTTGCCAACATTGCCTAGGCCGATATAAGCATATGGCTTATATATATATATTTATATAAAATCAAACATAAGTCATGCATATGGCCACTATTAGGGTGCCCCCTTTTTTCCTTAGTGAATTTCATGCCAATTTGCCTTTAGGAATCAAGTGATGACTTTAGGTCATCAACTCTTTTTTTTTCCCAAGTGGATAGTGGCAAATATATTTTTTATGATTTTTTGTATAAAAATAAAATTATGTAAAGGAGCATTGTATGCAATATGTTGATTTTTTGCAAAAAATAAATGCAAAAAATCAATACAATTGAAGATTAAGAGAGGCAAATTGAAAGATTTGAAGGAAAATTTGGAAAAATCAGATGTAATAGGAGGGGACTTACTATTTTGTAATTCAAGGACTGTAAAAATGTAAAACACTTATTAAGCAATGTTTCTATAAATTGCTTTATTAGTTGTTATTTAAATGCAATTAAAAATGCACTTTAGTTCACACTGAATTTTTTTATTTCAAGATCCAGTCTTGGGCGAATTTGAAAAGAAGGTGCCAAATGGAGGTTTCTATTTTTAGTTTCCAGCAGTTAGTGCCTGATTTTGAGGCCTTTTTGGATCAACTTTTGGGTGATAGAAAGTTTCCATCCTTTTGATGCCATTGGAGCTATTTTGGAGACTAATTTTCAAGCTTTTTGGGGGAGCTAAAAAATGCAAAAGAATTTTCCTTTTGGAGGAACAACAATCTGATTTTTTCTATTTTTGGCAGTACAGGTCACATTTTGGCTATAAATCTGAGAAAACTTGATTTTATTAGTGTTCAAAATTATTCAGTTTCTTGCTCTCTTAGCCACTTTGAGAGCTTTGTAAACTCATTTGATATCTAATTTTGATGTCTTATTCCTCCACTTGCAATAAAGCAGTAGATTTCTCCTTTTCACTTTCTTTTCATGGGCTCACAGTAATAGTGTGATTTTGTTGTGATTTAGACTATTGAATCCTTATTAGTCCTATTTTTGTGGGTTATTGTCAAGGTTTGCAATAGTTTCAGGTTGCACATTGTATTACGTTTTCAAGGGGTCTTTATGCAAAACATTGATGAACTGAAAGCATTGTGGTGAATTGTGAGAGTTAATTATTGTTAGAGAAGTGTTGTGAGTTAAGTTTCATTAGGATCTCAACATCTAGCTGATCATCTTAAGCTATAGGTGTTAATTTTTGGGTCTCTCCCTACTTCCCTTTTCCCTTGAAGGTGCTTAGATTAGGTGATTAGTTAGAGGGAATCAACCCACATGGAGATTTACTCTCCCCAATTGGTTTACCCACAAACTAGAGAGTGTTTCCATGTTGTGACATGATAGACAAGTTCTACTTGCCTAGAGGGTGCAATCTTGATTGCCAATAGGACCTGAAAGAAGAGAGACCATTTCCAACCTTCCACTTTAGAACAAACCCTTGAGATTTCAATGCAAAGGATATTGAAATCTTGCAAAGGGACTATTCTAGGGATTGAATAATGTATAATGAGGGGTTCACCACCAAGTGCAAACTTGGAAAATATAATGAATTGGAAAATATAGTGTGATATGCAAAAAAATTCTAAATGACCTAAAAAGATAAACAAACTATAATGAAAAACTAAAGAAGGAAGAATGGAGGTTTGGATCCCTAAAAAATATACTATTGAAGTTGACTGGGACTCATATGCCAGGCTGGGTGAATTAGTCCAATTTTTGACAAAATGCACTAGAGTAGGTTTCAACCAAAAGGGTATACAAATATGTAAAAATCTTGACCAAGCCTGTATAATGGAACACATTCGCCAATAGTGATGAATCAATTCACTTCTACTTTCCTATAATTTTTGAAGTGGATTATGTGCCTCTCGATCTGCTCTACTATTTTTGACTAGTTTTTGGATCTGAAACTATAAAATTCCACATATAGGCCTTCTCCAAGCCTCTCCAAGGCTTGATGACAACTTTAACAAGTTTTAGGGACTCGAAAACTTTTATCCAAATTTTCTTCTTGTCAAATCTACAACCTAGCTTTACAAATCACACAAAAGAAGAGGGAAAAATGTTTTGGGGTTAGTGAATAGGGGATTGCATTGGTCAAATCCCTTGTTGGTAATTAAACCTTGAAACAAAATGAAATATGAAAAGAGAATGATGAATGAACAAAAGATAATGTTACAACTCACCAAACCCTATCAATAAGGTACTGCATACATGTAAGTAATGGCTCCAATAGATGTAGATCTAGAATCTTGCTTGATGTTGATAGATCTTGAATGAAGCACTTGCTTGAAACACAAACCCTACATCACAATTGTTAGCACAATAACAAACATGATGCAAGAAATCTTCAACATGATGATTGATGCTTCAAAGATACTCTTGAATGCTTGATAATCTACTAGTGAAATGCCTTGAATGCTCTTGTGAATGCTCAAATACTCTTGTGAAGTCTTGAATGCTTGTAAAATTTTATATGTGTTGAATATGAGTGATAGATCCTTGTATTTATACTTAATTATGTAAGAATTTCCAAAATTACAACACTACAAGCTGACATCATATATAGGAGAATAAAATCCTACTATAAATTTGAATTTCGGCATCATGTGACTCATTCACCCAAGGTGATGAATGAGCCACATTACACATAATGTATGGGACCAAAAATCAAAAGTGTTTAGAAATGTGTGAAACCTACATCAGGGTCAAAAAGATCTAGGTGGGACTTGTGGTCATTGAAAAGTAACCCTTCTACTTTTTCTGACTCATTTGGGTCCTCCTTGTGATTTTGACTTAATATTGCCTTGATTTAATGTTGTAATGTGAATAACACATTCATATTAGGTCTTGGGCCCTTGAGAACTAAAAAGACTTAAATTGTACCTTACCTAAGTATTGTAAAGTGTTGTAACACACTTTCAAAATTTTCTAGGGTCTTGTTAATGTATTTCACCTAAATAACCTCTTTTCATCACTTACCAAGCCTTGCTTTGAAGTGTTGTAAAGTGTTGTAACACACTTTCACATTTTTCTAGGCTTGTCATTAATAATTGGGCTTCCTTATGCTTTAATTGGACCCACTTTGCATCCACGGGCCTTACTTATGTGTATTTTTTAGAATAACCGAGACAAATATCATCTAAAGCATCAAAATCGCAAAGCCCACCTTAAATTCCCAAGGTGGGACTCATTCACCATTATGGGTGAATGATTCCCCTTAGGTGGGACCCTTTCACCTAGGGTGGCAAACGAGTCCCCCTTAACTCAAAATTCAAATGTAGTTTAAACTTATGGTGGGTTTTTATTCTCCAAGATCTAAGGTCATCCTTTAGTGTTGTAATTTCAAGAATTATTGCATAATTGAGTATAAATACAAGCTTATTTCTCTCATTTTGATACCTAGCAAGTTTGATCAAGCATTCAATAGTTCACAAGAGCATTTGATCATTCACAAGAGCATTCAAGGAATTTTAAGGGTAGATTTTCAAGCATTCAAGAGTTTCTCCAAGTGTCGTTCATCATGTAAAATATTATTTACATCATGTTGTTTTACAGGTAACATTTGTGATGTAGGATTGTGTGATTCAAGCAAGTATTACATTCAAATATCTATCAACATCAAGCAAGATTCCAAGTTCACATCCATTGGAGCCAATACTTACATGTTTGCAGCACCTTATTGTTGGGAATAGGATGCCATATAATTGCAATCCTAAACATTATTTCATGTATCTCCTAAGTCATTGGAAAGTGTTCCCCGACACTAGGATTGACACTTTTTCATGTAAGATATTTTATAAGGTTGAGTTAAGTGGGCCCATTCTTGGGCACCAACTTTGAGGATAAGATTAGAAGATATCTTTGGAATCAACGTTGAGTTATGACTTCAGTTTGGGATTCCCAAATGGATGAAGTACTTGTTTTGACATTGTTCTTCATGGTAGAACTCTACTTGCAAAGAATAGGCATGGGTTTTATGAGATAAGCATTGTGCTTTGTAATTTTAAACTCTTTGGAGTTTACAAGGCTCATTATTGTCTATTTATTGCAGCAAGTTGAAGAGAGTTTATCAGATTTTATTGCAAATTGTGAAGAAGAATTGTTGAAGGAAAAAGAAGCATCTCAAGAAAGGATTGGAATTATTGTAATATTATTCTGAGATTAAATAATGCATTGATTGGTGGTGGATTTTTTTCCCAAATGGGTTTCTCCATAGTATATGTTGTGTAACTTCTTTCTTTTGGACTTATTCTTCTGCAATCTTATGTCTACTTAGACTACAAATGGTAAAATAAATTAAATAGATAATCATCTACAAAGAAATTTTAACAAAGAACACTTATTTAGATCTACAATATAATAGTTTTTTACAAGTTCTAAAGCTACATAATTTCCTCTATTTTCAACATTTGGTATTAGAGCTAATGGTTGGGTAGAGTTTGGGACACCTTTATCTTAAAATTTTGAAGGGTTTTTAGATGTAGTGGGAGCTTTTACTATTGTGTTATTGTTGATCTTGGATAATAATTTTGTTACAATGAGTTTTCATTCTCATTTAGATATTGAAAGATTCAATGGATCTAATTATGAGATGTGGAAACTAAAAATGGAGGAGCTGTTTGTAATGAGACAAAGTCATGTACAATGATGTCAGATGAGGATTGGGCTAAGATTGCTAAGAAGGCAAGAGATACCATAAGATTATGTCTTATTCATGTTGTTCTCTTGAATGTTTCAGACAAAATTACTGCATATAAGTTGTGGAAGAGAATAGGTGATATCTATCAAACCAAAAGTCTTACTAATAAGTTGTATCTAAAAAGATAGTTGTATTATTTAAAGATGAAAGACAGTGGTTCTATTGCAAATAATTTGTATGATTTTAATTTTATTCTAAGTTAGTTAGCATTTGTAGATGTAAAGCTAGAAGATGAAGATAAATGCATATTGTTACTTTGTTCTTTACCAGAATCTTGGGAAAATATAATTGTTGCTATCAGTGGTAGTGATGCAAATTCGAAGATGGACTATATAATTTCTACTCTCCTATTAGAGGAGATGAGGAGGAAGTCTAAAACGGAAACCCAAGATGCCTTGTTTGTAAAAGGTAGGCCTGAGAAAAAGGAACCTAAGGGAGACAAGGAAGGGAAGGGTAAGTCAGAAAGATGGGGTAACACAAACTGTTGGAACTATGGTAAACTAGGACATGTGAAGAAGGATTGTAAGAACAATAAAAAGAGTTTTGATTCTTCTATAGAGGAATCCTCGGATGACGGTAATCATTATTTGATCACTTCATGTAAAAATTTTAGTGATGACTCTTTGCTTGATGTTATAGAGTGATCTTCATGAGGAGGATGGTAGTCAAGATGCCATGTGTAGCTCGTACCATGGTTTAGTGTGAGTTGTTGGCAATGAAATGGATGCATCATTGGTAAGATTATCTTCATGTGATTGGGGATATGGTTTTTATTGGTTTAGAGTGGTTTTCTATTATGTCATGGTTTACTCTTGATATGCATTTATATTTTGGCATGGTTTAGTTCTCTTGAGACTAGGATGTATATATGTTATGGTGCATGTGATCTACTAGTAGGAGATGGTTAGATCATGTTGTCATGTTTATGTTCCTAATTCATGATTGGAGCTTTGGCATTGATCTTGTGTAGTTATCTTAAGTATTGGGTACATTAATCATTTGCTTGATTACTTCACGATAATGCTATGCTACATTTGGAGTTTGGAATGGATTGGTTGGTCATAGGTCCTCATAGATACTTGGAGAAATAGGTGAGGCTTGAGTTCTCTTATGGTAAGAGATATATACTGGAATGGTTACTTGTAAGAAAAGCTATTTTCAACAATAAAGACCAAGAAGCCTACACCTTGGTTGGACATGAGTTCAACACACTTCAGCGGTTTCACATGCCTCTAAAGAGGCAGTTTTGATTGTACAGAGACTTGGGAAAGGTATTGGTTTTAATCACAAGTTAAACTTGAACGTGATAGTTAGAATGCTATGTGTTTAGCCAAAAATCATATGTATCATGCTCGTACTAAGCATGTTGATGTTCAATATCACTTTGTGCAAGAAATAATTGAGAGTGGGAAGGTATTAATTGAGAAAGTTGACACTTTAATTAATGCTACAAATTATCTTATGAAACTAGTTCCTACAAATAAGTTCTCTTAGTTTTGAGTATTAATCATTTTCTTGGAGCTTCATGATTATGCAAGTTGCATTCAAAGTTGGCATGGATTGATTAGTTGATGCATGAAGGCCATTGACCTTAAGTCCTGTACTTGATTTATAATTTTGATTCCTTTTTTAAAATATTGCAATGTATAATGTCAAGTGGGACAATGTTGGGAATAGGATGTCATTTAATTGCAATCCTAAACATTATTTCATGTATCTTCTAATTCCTTGGAAAGTGTTCCCCAACACTAGGATTAGAAAGAGATTAAATTTGAATGAAATAAACATGTTAATTGACATTTGTAATTAATTCTAAATGATAGGAACATGTGGGGATGCCCATGAAGAGCTCCTACAAAATAGGAGTACATGGGACACCCACATGGAAGGTGGAACTCACCTTGAGTTAATTCAAATATTTGGAGTAAAATATAACACTCCAGTAATGCATGTAAAGATCCTAGAAGTTAGGGATTGATGTTTGCATGCATGGAGTTTAGTTTAGTTCAGTATCAATTTAGTTTAGTTCAATTATGGTTAAGTTATCTTCAATTGCATGTAGTTAGTTTCAATTGAATGCTAGTTGACTTCAGTTGACTTGGAATGCATGACTAATGAATTGAGTTGCATGACAGATAATAGGTGATACATTCAATTAAGTGGGGATGATCAATCATGCATGATATTTGCATGAATGGTGGAGAGATATGTTTTAGTTAACAGAGATTGACTTGGACCCACCTTGGGTGCCCAAATTGGCATCTTGGAGTTAACACTTTTGCACAATAAGATATTTTGTAAGGCTGAGTTAAGTGGGCCCATTCTTGGGCACCAACTTTGAGGATAAGCTTAGAAGATATCTTTGAAATCAACGTTGAGCTATGACTTTAGTTTGGGACACCCAAATGGATGAAGGACTTGTTTTTACATTGTTGTTCACGATAGAACTCTACTTGCAAAGAATAGGCGTGGGTTTTGTAAGATAAGCATTGTGCTTTGTAATTGTAAATTTTGGAGTTGACAAGGCTAATTATTGTCTATTTATTGCAGCAAGTTGAAGAGAGATTATCAAATTTTATTGTAGGTTGTGAAGAAGAATTGTTGAAGGCAAAAGAAGCATCTCAAGCAAGGATTGGAATTATTGTAATCTTATTTTGAGATTAAATAATACATTGATTATTGGTGGAGTTTTTTTGTGAAATGATTTCTCCATGGTATATGTTGTGTAACTTCTTTCTTTTGGTCTTATTCTTCTACAATTTCTTGTGTATACTTGTAGAAAAAAGTAAAATGAATTAAATAGATAATCATCCACAAAGAAATTGTAACAAAGAACACTTATTTAGATCTACAGTATAATAGTTTTTTACAATTTCTAAAGCTACATAATTACCTCCATTTTCAACACTTATTGCTAGGGTTTGGTGTGTTGCAACATCATTCTCCTTTCATATTTGCTTTCATTTTAAGGTTTAATCACCAACAAGGGGTTTGACCAAGGAAAACCCCTATCCACTAACCCCACAACATTTTCCCCTCTCTTTGCATGTGATTTGCAAGTCTAGGTTGCATATTTATCAAGGAGCAAGATTGGAAAAGTGATCATCAAGTTCTCCAAGTTGCAAACAAGCCCTAGAGAAGGATTACAGGTTGAATTTTGTAGTTTCGGGCCTAGATCTGTATTAGGAACACCAAAGAAAATTGAGAGCTACAAAATTCCTTTTTGAATTTCTAGAAATTAAAAAGTGGACTAATTCACCACTATTGGTGAATGAGCCCCACTACCCAGGTCTAAATAGAGATTTTTGCAGATCTAAGTACCCTTTTAGCTGAATCCTATTCAAGCACAATTTCCCTAGACCTAGATTAATTCACCCAGCTCGGTGTATTAGTCCCAGTCAGCATAAACAATAGGTTTTTCAAGATTCCATACCTCCATTCTACCTCGTTTGGTTTCCCAGGTGCACATTTCCAATTTCATAATTTTTTGTTACATTCCACTTGCATTTTTAGGTCTTTTTGCATATCACACTATGTTTTCAGACATTTTGTATTTTCCAAGTTTACACTTGTGGTGAACCCCTTTCTTTTCTCAATCATCTCCAAGGATACCTTATATTCGGATTTCTCACATCCTTCATTGGGTTAAGATCTCACAGGTGTCCTTGAATTTGAATATTGTGAAATCAGATCCCTTTCCCTGTATCCATTTTGTGAACAAGGAAGTGAAGCATCCATTTCTAGTTTCCATAGGACTCATTTTCCCAAGGTGGAAAATGAGTCCTAGACACTAAATCTAGGCCACAAAATATAGGAACATCTCAACTATGATTGGTTATTGATTGGTCTCAGGATTATTCTTGGAAAGATGCAATAAACGAGGCTTGTGGATGCAAAATAGGGCCAATTAAAGCATAAGAAATCCCAATTAATAATGGAAAGCCTAGAGGAATTTGAAAGTGTAAATATTACAACACTTTACGACACTCCAAATAAGGCAAGGTTAAGATCAATTATGATTAAAATTATGTTTATTATGTTTAGTTACTTAATAAAACTCTAGAAAAGTGTGAAAGTGTGTTACAACACTTCAAAACACTTTAGCAAGGAACCATTAAATTCCATTAGTTCACAATGGCCCAAAACCTAATGTGAATGTGTTATCCACATTACAACACTAAATCAAAGCAACATTAAGCCAAAATCCACAAGGAGGACCCAAACAAGTGCGAAAAATGTCAAAGGACCCTATTTTTGACACCACATTTAGCCCCCACTTTAGTGAGAGGATGAACCTACTTCAAACTCACACTAAAGTAGATAAACATGCACCAAGATGGTTTCAAATGTACCAAAGCTAGCAAGATGGAATGACAATGATCAAGATGGGTGATCAAGCCCCCAGGACCAAGATCCCTTGGAAAACTGACATAAGCATAAAGGAACGCACATGAAAATGATATAAAGAATAGTGACAAGGCCAATCATGCAATGCCAAAGATGAAAAAGAGAAAAGAAGAAGAATAATCAGATCAAGCTTCGATCGTTTTGACATCTTGATGTGGATTAGATCTAGGTTATTTGTCTAGAAAAATGCATACTCACTTTGAGGCAATGAAACTCCAAGCTATCTTTCAGGTGAGAAGTCTTAAAAGGTGAGAAACATACACTCATGGCTAGTATGCACTCACACACATGCAAGTGGCTATGAGGAAATTCATGCCTTGGGTTAGGCATCCTACTCAACCATAACAAAGTTATACCTTTGGATAACTTTAATAAGGTTCCACACAAAAATGATTTTGTGATCTTTGTGAGATAAGAAAAACTTTGTAGGCTTGGAGCTCATGAACAAACAGGATGGCTCCACAAGCATGCAAGTGGTATTATGCAAGGTGGCCATATAACAACAAATTTAAAATACAAAATGCAAATAATTTTTAAAGGATTCTTGCTTAGTTAATGTGAGGTCTTTAACTTAGGGAGCATTGTGCCTAATGACTCCAAGAGAGGACCAATCAAAGAATAGAAAATTTGCAACTTAGGGGATGCAGTGTGTCGCATCAAGCCACTAAGAGGAATGCAATATGCTAAGAGAGATCATGCTCCTGAAGGACATCACACTCAATGTCATCCACAAAGGAACAAACGCATTGTATGAAGTAAGAAGGATGCACCAAGAACCATGAAAAGGAAAAATGCAAAAGAATAATGCCAATGTATGCCCCCACTTTAAAGGAATTTCTAAACACCATACTATGAGCAATTACTTTAAATTAGAAAAATGCAAACAAGAAGGAAATCATGAGAGCCAACTTGGAAAGCCCTATGCCAAGTCATATGTTTCTGAGTAAAGCTACATCATGAAAGAGAAAAAGAGAAGAAAGGGGTTTCCCCCAAAATGAAAACACCAAACACATAAGGGATCTGTGGATTTGGGGTCAGTATATTCTTTTCTACAATGATTTTTAGAGAGCTTGGAACTGTGATCATCCCCCAAATACACATAGAATTGGAAGAATGACACAAAGAGAGTGAAAACAAAGAAAAACCTTTTGGGTCAACATGGAAGAGACATAGGGTGTCTCGACACCTTGCATCATCCCAAAAGGGAAAACACAAGACAAATGAAAAGAAAAGGAAAAAAAAATGGAAAAGCCATTGGGTCAACATGAAGGAGACATGAATGTCTCCAGAAGGAAAACACAAGAAAAAGATAAAGATGAAATGAAAATAAAAAGGAAAAGGAAAGCCTTTTGGGTCAACATGAAGGAGACATGAATGTCTTGATGCGTTGTGTTATCCCCAAAAGGAAAACATAAGAAAAAGATAAAGATGAAGAGTGAAAGTGATACACAACATACAAAAGAATGAAGGTACAAATAGAGGAGTTCCATAAAGAGAGAGAGAGAGAGAGAGAGAGAGATATATATATCATCAAATAGAATGTCACGAGGGATCACATTACACACATACAATCACACAAAAGAAAAAGAAAAAGAAAATCCAAAAGACTAGTAAGAAAAATTTGAGTCAACCTATGAGCAATTCATCCATCTCCCAACCATGTTCTATGTATACTGAAGGTGGGAAACTAGCCAAAGGGACTAGGGCAAGTTCCAAACTAGGAGAAGTACTAGGTTCAACACTCTTTATAATGTTTGAATATGTGCCTCAATCCTTACTGACATGAAACTCTTGAAGGGCAAAGTCATTGTGACAGTGTTCATGTCTGGGTGACTAACAATTCTGATGCTCTTGAAATGATCCTATCATTATGACAAGGATGAAGTCTTGCCAAAAAAGTCTATCACTGTGACTTTGTGTTTTTGGCATGACCTTTTGGCGATCAGAATAACTCTGGGCGATAGTTGATCTCATCGGTATAACTCTAGGGTTGCAGGGAGATGTCTCGGAAAAAAGTCTTGAGTCTTCCTGATAGATGTCTTCGGGCTAACTTTGGAAGCTCGATGAAACATCACAGTGAAAGTCTCATGTCTTGCTGACAGAAGCCTTCGGTAAAGTGTAGTGAGCTCGAAGAGACATCACAGTGACAAACACAAGTCTTGGCGATTTGCAGAATGTCTCATCAATGTCGGGCTATCATATGGTTATTGAGATAACTTAATAGCTTTGCTATGATGTCCCAATGACATTAAAATGTCTTACTGATGATGAGGTGCTTTCAGTATAGGTCTTACCGAATGGTAGTCATCGGTGTGATTGAGGGCTTTGGTATGAAGTCCTGGTGAAGATGATAAGTCTCGTTGACTTGTCAAAGGCTTCAGTGTAGCACATGGAACTTGACACAAGGTCTTGGTGAAGACATAGTGTTTTGCCAATAGACTGTTTTCTCGTTGTGACTGCTGAATTTGCTATGTATCTCACTGATAAGAGAAATCTTTGCCGATAGGATCGTATTGGACATTGATAGTTTTGTTATGACCTGTTACAGTCACTATAACATCCTGCCGACTCGAGGAAGCTATAGCGATGACATTAGAGAAACTTTGTGGCATCGGGGAGACACTGTGTGTGTCTCACCGATATGCCAATAGAGTTGAACACTCTTGACCCGTCTAACCATCCTATGTGGAGCATTGTGGACCAATCACAGGAAGCAATTTTAAAACATGATGACGGTTGTTTTTATGCATCAGTTGCAACACTAGAAAAACTACATGCAAAAAAGAAAAAAAAATAGGGCTCAAATGGAAACTGTATTTGGTTGGCAATGGCAGATAAGAATGCACAATTGGAAAATCAGAATGAGATTGTTTTAAACTAGATCAATTCGGTTGAGAAAGGGATGATGAGTTTATCGAGCTGGTTGAGAATTTTTTCTGTAACTGTTTTTGAACAGTGAGGATAAGCTACTGAGACTAACACCAGAAAGTTGTCTTTCTGATTGTATGTAATTTTTTTACTATAATACAAAGAGATACAACTTGGTGTGGTGGGTTTTTTCCTGAAATGGTTTCCCACGTAAATTCTGGTGTTTCAGTTGTCTTTGTGTATTTGCTCTATTTTTGTTATTCCTTCATGTGTGTCTTAATTAGATTCTAATTTGAAAAATTAAGAGCCCTGCATTGCATTCTCCCCTGTGGTTTGACGTTAGGAAAGTTGTTTCCACATCTTTGCTTTCCTTACAAGTGGTATCAGAGCCTGGGCAGTTGTGTTGTCCTTGTGAGTGGGTTGGGTTTTTTGTGTTAAATCCTTTTTAGTGGGAGTCTGGTAGAGGTCTATTAATTTAATTGCAGATTAAGATGGCGAGCACATCCAGTAGGATGGAAATAGAGAAATTCAATGGTAGCAATTTTGAGCTGTGGAAACTCAAAATGGAAGATATGTTAGTTGATCAAGATCTTTGGACTACTATGTCTGGAACAATGCCTCAAAGCATGAAGCAAGATGATTGGGACCTGGCAAATACAAAATCAAAAGGGCTAATAAGGCTCTATTTGGCAGACTCTGTTCTTCTGAATGTGCATGAAGAAAAGACTGCCTCTTCTTTGTGGAAAAGATTAGCATCTATTTATCAGGGCAAGTCCTTGGTGAACAAGCTATTCTTGAGGAAGAAGCTGTACTCTTTGAGAATGCAGGAAGGAGAGTCTGTTGCTGATCACTTAAATGCTTTCAACATGTTGATTGCTTAGTTGACATCTGTTAGTGTAAAGATTGAAGATGAAGATCATTGCATGATGTTGCTATGTTCTCTACCTAATTCTTGGGATCATTTGGTGATGGCTATAAGGAGTACAACATCCACATTCAAGATGGAAGATGTTGTAGCTTCTCTATTATTAGAAGAAATAAGAAGAAAATCTTCTGAGATGGAAAAGGAGGATCTGGCTGTCAGAGGTAGACCAAAGGAGAAAGGCAAGAAGAAGGACAAGAAGTTCAGATCAAAATCAGAAGGGAGATCAAAGTCTCCTGGCAAGAAGTCAAAGGTGAAGTGTTGGAACTATGGGCAACCTGGTCATGTCAGAAGGGATTGCAAGGAGGAGAAAAAGAAGAAGAAGAAGAACTCTTATGGGAATGATTCTTCTCAAAGTGATGCAAATGCCTTCATTGCAGCTTTGGCTACATGGGCATCAGATGATGTCTGGCTGATTGATTCTGGAGCATCTTTCCACATGACATCTCATAGAGATTAGTTCACAAAGTATGAAGAATACAGTGGTGAAAAGGTGTACTTAGTAAGTGATTCATCTTTGAAAATTTTTGGTTGTGGTAGAGTTAGAATTCAATTCCTGGATGGAAGAGTGAAGGGAATCAATGATGTGATGCATATACCAGGTCTGGCTCATAACCTTCTTTATGTAAGTAAGCTGAATAATATTAGAGTTCAGGTCACGTTCTTGAGAAATGGTTGCAAGATGACTAGAGGCTCTATGGTGCTAGCTAGGGGTGCTCGAATTGGTACCTTGTACAAGCTGGATGCACAAGCTATTCAATGCAACAGTGTCTCTACAAAGTCACATATGGCTGCTCATGGAGAAAAGAAGGAAAACGTCCCTGATGGTATAAACTCCATGGAAGTTAAACTTTCAGCAGAGAAGACTATGCTCTAGCATCACAGGCTTGGCCACATTGGTGAAAAAGGTTTAAAAACCTTGAAAAATAAAAACCTGGTAGAATTGCTTGAAGATTGTAACCTTGAATTTGATTTCTATGAACATTGCATATATGGAAAGTAGCACCGTATTTCATTTTATTCCAATCCTCACAAAACTTCTAGTTTAATGGATTATATACATTCTATTGTGTTTGGTCCAGTGAATGTTCCTTCTTTGTCTAAATCAAGATACTATGTCTCATTTATTGATGATTATTCTAAAATGACATTTGTATATTTTTTAAAAATTAAATCAAAAGTGTTCAGTCAGTTTAAGGAATTTAAAAACCTTGTTAAAAATTAGATTGGTAAGAAAATAAAGTGCTTAAGGACTGACAATGGCGGTGGGTTTTGTTCAGATGAATTCGAAAGGTACTGTACAAATCATGGGATCAAAAGGCATAAGACTACACCTTATACTCCACATCAAAATGGAGTTGCTGAAAGGTTCAACATGACAGTAATGGAGAGAGCATGAAGTATGTTGAGCAATGTTGGCTTGGATGAGAAATTCTGGGCTGAAGTGGTCTCTACAGCATGTTCCTTGGTAAATCGTTCTCCTAACTCTGCTCTAGTTGAGAAGATGCCTCTAGAAGCATGGTTTGGAAAGAAGCCCTCTCTAAGACATATGCATGTCTTTAGCTATGAAGCATATGCATATGTGCCATTTGAAAAAAGATCTAAGTTGAAAAACAAAGTTGTGAAGTGTATCTTTATTGGCTATAGCGCTGGAATAAAAGGATACAAGCTTTGGAATCCTAAGAGTGAGAAGGTTTTGTACAATAGAAGTGTTATCTTTCATGAGCTGAAATCTTCTACATTGGATCTATAGTTAGAGAAGAAATCAAAAAATGAAAAGGAATCTTGTAGCAATTCCTCAAACACCAGATAAAGAGGAATTGAAAAATAAAAATGTACCTGATACTGAGGAGAACTTGAGCAATTTTGAAAGTTTTGATGATGATGAAGAACCACCTTAGTCTTAGCCTGTGAGGATGTCAACTCGTGAAAGAAAGCAACCTGAAAGGTATGGGTTTTTTTTTTGATAGAGTCTACTTGTGCCTATGCTTTAATTTCTAGCACTGATGAACCTATGAATCTAAACGAGGCATTTAAAATGTCTGATTCAAACTCTTGGTTGGAAGCCATGAATGGAGAAATGGCATCATTAGAAAAGAATGATACCTAGAGTTTGGTTCCATTGCCTAAAGGCAGAAAATTTGTAGGCTGTAAATGGATATTTAAAAAGAAAATAGGTCTGGACGGTAGTGTGGAGAAATATAAAGCAAGGCTGGTTGCAAAAGGATATTCCCAGGTAGAGGGAATTGATTATGGGGAACTTTTTTCTCCTGTAGGTAAGCTGACATCTATTATATTTCTTTTATTACTTGCATCAGCATATGATTTAGAGATTGATTAGATGGATGTGAAAACAACATTTCTTCATCGTGATCTTGAAGAATAAATTTATGTCCTAGTCGGAGCACTTCATGGAAAAAGGTAAAAAAAGACTGGTATGCAAGTTAAAGAAATCTCTATATGGTTTAAAACAGTCTCCTAGAATGTGGTACCAAAATTTTGACACGTTTGTTTTGTCATTGGGATTTGTGAGATCAAAATGTGATCACTGTGTGTATTACAAAGCTAAAAGTGATCAAATACTTATTATTGCTCTATATGTTGATGACATGTTGTTTATAGGAAATAGTAAGCTAATGATTTCTGATTTTAAGTCTCAGTTGTCTGCAAAGTTTGAAATGAAAGATCTTGGTGTAGCAGGGTACATTCTGGGAATGGAAATAACTAGGGACAGAAAGAATAGAAAGCTTTGGCTCAGTCAGAGTAAATATGTCATGACTGTTCTAGAGAAATTTTGTATGACTGAATGGAAGCAACTAGTTGTTACAGTTACACAGGGAACAGAGTTATGTACTGAGGATTGTCCAAAATCTTCTTCTAAGATGGAGGACATGACCAGTGTGCCTTATGCAAGTGCAGTTGGCAGTCTTATGTATGCAATGGTCTATACAAGGCCAGATATTGCCCAAGCAGTGGGAGTTCTTAGTCGGTTTATGGCTAATCCTAGAAGAACACATTGGGATGTTGTGAAGAGAGTGTTTAGATATATGAGGGGAACTTTAGACTATGCTTTGTGTTACCATGGTAACTTGGTTAAATCATAGAAGACTCTCAGTATTCAAGGTTATGTGGATTCTGATTGGGCAGGGGACATTGACAGTAGAAGATCCACCAATGGATATATTTTCATGATGAATGGTGGTGTAGTGAGTTGGATGAGCAAGCGATAGGCTATAGTCACTTTGTCTACTACAGAGGTAGAATATATGGCAGCCACACATGCCTATAAAGAAGCAATCTGGTTAAAACATTTTTGTTCTAACATTGGATTTAATGCAAAAAAGATTACTATCTACTGTGACAGCCAGAGTGCTATATGTTTGGCAAAGAATCCTACTTTCCATGCTAGGACAAAACATATAGATGTACAATATCACTTTGTACGAGATATGGTGGAGGATGGGAAGGTCTCTTTGGAGAAATTGGATACTCTGGAGAATGTTGCAGATGCATTGACGAAGCCTGTGAGCACAAACAAGTTCAGTTGGTGTGCCAGCTCGATGGGCCTCTTAGCCCATGAATCTTAGTAGTTTTATGATGTTTTGGAGTTGTCAGTAAGATCTTCATCAAGTGGGAGCTTGTTGGAATATGTGCCTCAATCGTTACTAACATGAAACTCCTAAAGGGTAAAGTCGCTGTGACAGTGTTCATGTCTAGGCGACTAACACTTTTGATGCTCTTGAAATGATCCTATCGTTGTGATAGGGTTGAAATATTGCCAAAAAATTATATCGCTGTGACTTTGTGTTTTCGGCATGGCCTTTTGGTGATCAGAATAACTCTGGGCAACAGTTGATCTCATCGGTGTAACTCTCAAGTCATGGGGAGATGTCTCGGCGAAAGTCTTGAGTCTTGCCGACAAATGTCTTCAGGCTAACTTTGGAAGCTCGATGAAACATCATGGCGAAAGTCTCATGTCTTGCCGACAGAAGCCTTTGGCAAAGTGTAGTGAGCTCGGAGAGACATCACGGCGACAAACACAAGTCTTGGCGATCTGCAGAACATCTCGTCAATTTCAAGCTATCATATGGTTATCGGGATAACTCAATAGCTTCGTTATGATGTCCCAGTGACATTAAAATGTCTTGCTGATGATGAGATGCTTTCGGTATAGGTCTTATCGAATGGTATTTTTCAGTGTGACTGAGGGCTTCGGTATGAAGTCCTGGAAAAGATGATAAGTCTTGCCAACTCGTCAAAAGCTTTGGTGTAGCACATGGAACTCGACAGAAGGTCTTGGCAAAGACATAGTTTTTTGCAGATAGACTATTTGCTCGCTATGACTGGTGAATTCACTATGTGTCTTGCCGATAAGGGAAACCTTTGCTGATAGGATCGTATTAGACATCGATGGTTTCGTTATGACCTGTTATAGTTGCTATAGCATCCTATCGACTTGAGGAAGCTATAGTGATGACGTTAGCGAAACTATGTGGCATCAAGGAGACACTGTGTGTGTCTCACCGATATGCCAACAGAGTTGAATGCTCTTGACTGGTCTAACCATCCTATGTGGAGCATCATGGACCAATCATAGGAAGCAGTTTTAAAACATGATGACGGTTGTTTTTATGCATTAGTTGCAACACTGGAAAAATTAAATGCAAAAAAAAAAGGACTCGAATGGAAACTGTCTTTGGTTGGCAATGGTGGATAAGAATGCACAGTTGAAAAATCATAATGATATTGTTTTAAAGCAGATCAATTTGGTTGAGAAAGGGACGATGAGTTTATCGAGCTAGTTGAGATTTTTTTCTATAACTATTTTTGAACAGTGAGGATAAGCTACTGAGACTAACACCAGAAAGTTGTGTTTCTGATTGTATGTAATTTTGTTACTATAATATAAAGAGATACAGCTTGGTGTGGTGGGTTTTTTCCTAAAAGGGTTTCCCACGTAAATTCTGGTGTTTCAATTGTCTTTGTGTATTTGCTCTATTTCTGTTATTCCTTCATGTGTGTCTTAATTAGATTGTAATTTGAAAAATTAAGAGCCTTGCATTGCATTCTCCCCTATGGTTTGACATTAGGAAAGTTGTTTCCGCACCTTTTCTTTCCTTACATATAAGATATTTGTTGTTTAAGCTCATGGAAGAGGAAAACAATTTGTTTAATTCATTATGCACCTCTTTGTCATTTTTAGTGATCTCATCATCATCATCCAAATTAACCACAATAGGAGGTTGAATGATAATTTCCATTGAAGAGTTCAACTCTTGTTGTGGTTTTTGCATTAGGTTATTTTGTTTTGGTTGGGGAGGGGGGTCATCATGCATTCCTTCATTCAAGTTTGGATCTTGATTTTCTTTGTTTAATTCTTCATGAGCAAAGGTACAACATCTTCTCCTACACTCTCTAGCATAGGTTATTTTTCTTCCCTAAGGGGAGGAATGAAAGGAACCATGAGAGGTTGTTAATCCACTTTCTCTTTATCTTTGTAAACTTGTTTTATTCTAGGAGGTGTGATAGGGTTGTTTTCATTATCTCTTGGTCTTTTGGAGGATGTAGGTGAATTTTTTGCTTTTGGTTGGTCTTGGTTGTTTTGGTTCTTGTTTAGGTTGAAGCATGGTTTCATCTAGGATGGGAGGTTCGAAGGTGGACAAAGACATGTTTCGAAGAGATAGTTCTACTATCTTCTTTTCCTTGAACTTTTGATAAGACAAGAAAGAGAAGTCTTCTCTTGGATTTATAGGTTCCATAGGCTCGGACCAAAAGGTATCTAGGGAAAATTTTCCTTTAGATGACAAGGGGTTCAAGCCACTATGGTGAATAGTGAATTTTTCATTGTCAAAGGGAAACTTTAAGCATTTATGCACAATTGAAGGGACAAATTTCATGGACTGAAGCCATTGGTGGCCTGGCTTCACACGAAATTGGTCTGACTATGGGATGATGGAGAATGTGACATCTAATGTTTTTGGTCCTATTTGTAATGTTAGGGTGATTGATTGTATTGTATGACACACAAAGCCATTGTGTGTCTTGATCCATGCTTTTGGTCTATCAAATTCAACTTGATATAGTTCATGCAAAAAGTAGAAATTCCTTGGTGATCACATTCTCTCCACAAGTGGGATCTATTAGTATCCCATTAGTGGGCTTGTCATAGATACAACTAGCTATGTAGAGAGGACCATCGGGTAAATGTTTAAGTATATCTTTGGAGGAGAAAGTGATGTCAAGAGGACTCTTAGGTCAGCCCTTATGAGGGATGATATCTATAACCCCTATCATTTCATCCATATGATTGACATTGATATAATTATTTAGAACATAATCATTATTTTCATCTGTATCAACATTCATCACATCATTCTTTGTAGTTTTGCTAGCTTTGATAAATGAAATATTATGTTTGGGCATTAGGTTAATGAAAATTTTAAAGTTTTGGTTCGGAGGGGCAACAGACTTATTGCCTTAATCGCTAACACCTCCAATGGATAGATGGCCAGAATCATTGAGGTCTTCCACAAGAGGTTTAAGATGGTTGCAATGTTCCATGTCATGTCCATTTTGTTAATGATAGTCAAAATAAGCATTTGATTTAAAGCTCAGGGTTAAAGGCTTATTAGGGTCAGGTGTTTTGATGGGTGGCAAGGTAATCATTTGTTGTTCCAAAAGTTGGAACATTGTGTTATGAAGTGTATTGGGCAAGGTAGTGAATTGTATTTTCAGATCTCCATAGCTAAAAGGCACTATGGATTTGACAATAGCTACTAGGTTGTTGATATTTTGAGTTGGTTGTTGAGGGAGGTTGAATTTAAGGAACCCTTTATTTTATTTCTAAAAGGTTGGGAATTGTTTTGGTTTGTGGGATCGGATATCTCAATTCAGGTAGAGGTGGACTTTGTATCTTGACTACTAACCAAATTTTGATAATCATGAAGGGAAGTGCATAGGTGCATGAAGGATGGGAATTTCATCTTGGTCAACTTGTCTTGAATCTTAGTTTGCAAGTTTTCTATAAACATCTTTTGAAGGTGTGGGTCGAGGATCTTAACATCAATTTGGGAATAAAGTGATTGATAGCGTGAGATAAAATCAATTATCTTTTCATCCTCCTTTTTCTTGCATTTCATCAAACTAGCTAAGGTCATCATGGGAGTTATGTGCACTTGGAAAAGGTTTACAAATTCCTCAACAAGTTTGTTGAATGAATGAATTGAGTTGTTTAGTAAAGAATAGAACCATTCCAAGGCAATGTCTTTCAAGGACTTAGGAACTTTTTTTGCCAATAGTTTATCATCCAGGAAAAATTCACTACATAAGGTAGTGTAGGCATTAACATGGTTATAAGGATCTCTCTTCCCTCCATATTTCTCAGATATAGGAACCTCTACACCTTGTCTCATCGGTGTTCACAATATCTCCAAGGATAATGGACTAATTTTGACATAATATGTAGGTGGGCCATTTTGATTTTGAAGGGATCAAATAGTTTGGAATAGTTATGTTATGAGAGGGTCATTGCTTGTGTTATGAGCTGGAAGTGAAACTGGTGATGGAGTGTATGTGGTCATATGACAAGTGAATGGAATGCTTATAGGTGGTAATGATATATAACTTGTGATTCCACATAGGCACTGGGGATGCTAGTAGGAATACCCAGGGAAGGAATCACATTACTAACTTCTTGTATTGCTATTGTGAATTAGGGAGTGGTATAGGTAGGGATTGAGGCTATTGTTGTGGGAGGAGGAATTTGAGTTCCTTGTCGGCTTGTAACATTGTTTGTGAATAAAGGAGAACTATTGGTTGAGGAAATATGCTTGCCAAAGATTTAAACTACCTTTTTCATGAGGTCAAGGCCATCATCCCTTTCAATTATGTGGTGAATGTTTTCTATTGTAGGAATTATAGTAGTTGAAATTTTTTCAAGGCTTATTTCATGTTGTAAGTTTACTAGATCCTCATGAATGTGAAATATGTTTTCTTGTGGGATGCTATCATTCTTTGGTTCAACTTGCATGCTATCTGAAGGAAAATATTTACTAAGGGTGTTATCAATGCCTAGTTTACTAGTGTTAATACTATGAGTAGAAGCTCTAAATAACCCAAGATCCACAATGATTGTGCTATCATAGGATGACATGAGGCTCGAACTTCTTCTCGCTAATGTATTAGCAATAGGAAACCAAACACTCATGCAAATGCAATGCAAACTAAGAAGAATGAAACGCTTATAACTGAAATTCTAGAAACTAAAACTAAAATGTAAAAACAACAAATAGAAACTCAAAAACTAAACTATAAATGACAGAAAATGTGCAGTGAAATATATGCAAAAGGATTGATTTGACCAAGGTGGCGAATGAGTCCAAGTACTATTTTTTTTTTAATTTTCAAAAAAATTGAATTAAATTTTATGTTTTTTGATGCAAGCCTAAGATGAAAATAAATAATTTTACTGATTTTCAATGAAATTAAATGAAATAATGTAAGCTAAATGAGCTTTTCACTAATGCTTGAAACACTAGAATTCAAATTAACCAATGTAAAACCTAATGCAATGTTAATGCAAGCTAAATCTAGGATGTAAATGCACTCCAAATCATAATTATGATGCTTGATATGTAGGTTCACCAAAATGAAAAGGTGAAAATTGGGGCTCTCTTTCGCTTCTAGGGTTTTGGACCTAAAAGGAGAAAGATCATTTCCAACCTTTCACTCAAGAACAAACCCTTGAGATTTCAATGTGAAGGAGATTGAAATCTTGCAAAGGGACTGTTGTAGGGATTGAATGATGTATAATGAGGGGTTCAACACCAAGTGTAAACTTGGAAAATATATTGAATTGGAAAACATAGTGTGATTTGCAAACAAACGCTAAATGAGCCTAAAAGATGAACAAACTATAATGAAAAGCTATGAAACTGAAAGTGTGCATCTAGAAGATTGAAGAAGGAAGAATGGAGGTCTGGATCAATGAAAAATATACTATTGAAGTTGACTGGGACTCATACGTTAGGCTAGGTGAATCAGTCCAATTTCCAGGAAAATGTACTGGAGTAGGTTTTAGCCAAAAGGGTATCCAAATCTGTAAAAATCTTGATCAGGCCTGTATAGTGGGACTCATTCCCCAATAGTGGAAAATAAGTCCACTTCTACTTTTCTATAAGTTCTAAAGTGGATTTTGTGCCTCTCGGTCTACTCTACTCTTTTTAACTAGTTTCTAGATCTGAAATTGAAAAATGCCACCTGGAGGCCTTCTCCTAATGCTTGATGACAACTTTGATAACTTTTAGGGACTTGATAACTTTTCTCCAACTTTTCTTCTTGGAAAATGTGCAACCTACTCTACAAATCACACACAAGAAGAGGGGAAAATGTTGTGGGGATAGTGAATAGGGGTTTTCCTTGGTCAAACATGTTGTTGGTAACTAAACCTTGAAACATAATGAAATATGAAAAGAGAATGATGAATGAAAAAAAGATAATTTTGCAACTCACCAAAACCTAGCAATAAGGTACTACAAACGTGTAAGTAATGGCTACAATAGATGTAGACTTGGAATCTTGCTTGATGTTGATAGATCTTGAATGAAGCACTTGCTTGAACCACAAACCCTACATCACAATTGTTAGCACAATAACAAACATGATGCAAGCAATCTTTCACATGATGAATGATGCTTGAATGATGCTCTTGAATGCTTCATAATCTACACTTGAAATGCCTTGAATGCTCTTGTGAATGCTCAAATGCTCTTGTGAACTCTTGAATGCTTATAAAATTTTCTTGTTTTTGAATATGAGTAAAAGAACCTTGTATTTATACTTTATTATGCAAGAATTCCTGAAATTACAACACTACAAGCTGACATTAGATCTAGGAGAATAAAATCCCTCTAAAAATTTGATTTAAATTTAAATTTTGGTCACACAAGACTCATTCACCCAAGGTGGAAAATGAGTCCCATTACACATAATGTATGGGGACCAACAATCAAAAGTGTTTAGAAATGTGTGAAACCTACATCAGGGCCAAATAGACCTAGGTGAGATTCATTCACGCAAGGTGGCGAATGAGTCTTAGACAGTAAATTTGGGCCACACAATCCAGGAACACCTAAACTATGATTTTTTATTGATTGGTCCAGGATTACCCTCGAAAGATGCAATAAATGAGGTTTGTGGATGCAAATTAGGGCCAATTAAAGCATAAGAAAGCCCAATTATTAATGACAAGCCTAGAGGAATGTGAAAGTGTGTTACAACACTTTACAACACCCCAAATAAGGAAAGGTTAAGATAAAATATGATTAAAATTATGTTTATTATTCTTAGTTAATTGATAAAATCCTAGAAAAGTGTGAAGGTGTATTACAATACTTCACAATGCTTTAGCAAGGCACCATTAAATTCCATTAGTTCACAAGGGCTTGTGAATGTATTATCCACATTAAACAACACTAAATCAAAGCAAAATTAAGCCAAAATCCACAAGGATGACCCAAGCGAGTGCGAAAAATGTTGAAGGACCCTTTTTTCGACAAGCTACAACATAATTTTTTTCTCAATTTTGGACTTAATCCACAACCACATCTCTATTAAGTTAAGACTAATAGAAAAGTGTATTCCCAAGTATCTTACCTATTTATTAGGTACAACCCACTAAAAATTCTACTTTTGAATCAAACTACAAATAATTTAAATTTAAATACATTGAGTGATTTATTTTGGATTAGTTAATCTCCATAATTTTAGCTTGGATTAAGCTAGAGAATTCATGTTTGAGGGAACTCTTCCCATGACATTATCATTATTCAAACTTGTGAGCTTAATGATTGAGTAAGGGCACAAATTCCATGATTTCAATGGACCAATAGGAGTTTGAAGTTTGGTTGCAATAACAACATTATCATTTTGTTACCATCATATCAAGTCATTATCATTGAGTATTTTTTATATGTATTTACAATGAAAATATTTTTTAATTGAAATAAAAATATCAATATTAAATGTAAGGTTATTTTTTGAGAAAGAATGTAATATTATTTACTTTCCTTATGTCATGAATGACAATATTTTCATTACAAAGCTATGCTTGGTAGAATAAGGAAAAAAAATATTTTGAAATTTTGTATTATATAATGTAAAGGAAATAGGAAAAAGATGAAAAAAATGTAAAGGAGATATATTAAAATTTATAAAGGACATGTAAAGTACATATATGATAACTAGAATAAAGACTTATTATATCTCATGGATGTGTATATGATGAATGAATATATATATATGTATATATATATAATAGTTTTTGTTAATATGTAATTGTCACATATGTTCTCATCTTTTTTTTATGCATCACACTAGGGAATAATTACTATATCACATAGTTTAACTCACATCACTAGTCTATGTCTTTTTTTCCAAAATCTAGTTCCATTGCTCGGATATTATTTATTGTTGGATAAATAGAATATTGAACATAATAAAAGTTTTGCAATAAGTGAGACCATAAGAAATAAATATTATAGATAACAATAGAATCAAATGTGATAATGTTTGTAACACTAGTTCCTAGCCCTCAAGTGGCTTATGTATTTAAGGGTGATGATGGAAAGGGGCAATCCTAAAATGACCTAATTATTGAATTAGATTTTTTCTAAGGATTTATGGATGAATAAGAAGAGATTATGTAGAATTAAATCAAAATATCAAAAGAAGTTGAGAGAGGTAGTTGAGGAAATTAGAATTCCTTATTAGAAAAGGAAAAAATGAGCTTGTTTTAATTGAGGCAATTGAAAGAAACTTGGAATAGGAAAGAAATATTCTATTAAAGAAAAAATATTTTTTTGAACCTTAATGGATCACCCAAGGAGCCTTATATTAATAATAAAAAATTAGGGAACTCCAAGTTAAAATAATGAAAATGTAATATGGCACTTAGAAATGTTAAATTGGAATACCTAATAACCCTAATAATAATAGATAAGTAGCATCAAACTTGATTGGTGGAACAAGTAATGGTATGAGAATAATTATCTAGGTTAGTTAGGGGATGGCTTAGAAATAATATTTATTAGCTATGACTTAGTGGTAAGAGTGTAGCCTTATATTTATTTATTTTGACAAACTATCTTATAAGTATTATCATATTTTATTAATTGAGTAGTATATGTGAGAGTTCATTATTCTGGGTGTTGTGAACTTGTTTTGTATATTTATTCAAAAAACTAGATCAATCAAAAAATCAATTTAAAATTCACAAAGATATATTGAACCCCATAAATATAAGGAGTTGAGAATCATATCAGAGGAAATGGGTTATATACATGACAAAATATATTCCAAATATGGGGCATTTCATTACAATTTTGTATCAACCATTAGATTCTAGTGAGAATCATAATTCCAATGAAAAGGGAGAGACTTTAGGAAGTTTATGAGTCTTCCAAATAATCCTATCTTTAAGGTGAAGGTCAAGATCGATACAACATTAAAATTTAATGTTGATGGAGAGAATATTAAAAAATAGATCAATTAGCTGTTAAGGTTTATTTTAGTGTGCATACTTTCACCTTGGATAAAAATTTATTTCATTTCTAAATTAAGGTTGTAATAATATAAAGTCTATTGGTTTGATATTTTCTTGTACTCCATAATAACTTGGAATAATTTTAAATTATTAATTAGAAATGAATTCTATCCACATGTGCCATATAGAAGAAAGTATTGAAATATAATTTCTTAATCAAAAGGAAGGTCATTTACATAGAAGAATACATAAGTGAATTCCATATAAAGGACATTGTTATATGAATAAATATTAATAAAATATATACTTGAGGTCTTTATAATTAACTTAGTAGGTTCATATTGTATTCAAAACTAGTTGACATAGATGAAGCATGTTCCCATGCTCATTTTCTTAAGAAATATGGATGATCTTCCTCATTCAATTCTAATTAATTTAACATCAATAAAAAGGTAAATTTAACAAGATTTTCTAACAATAAAAATTCACATTTTGATAATTGTGGTAAGGATGTCTTGCAAATTTTTCATGTTGGAAAATACATCCAAAAAATAACCCTCACAAGCAAGATAAGAAGGGTAAGAAGAAAATTCACACCTTCAATGAATGGAGATAATATAGTCACTAATATGAATAAATAAATTGATGTTTTCTAAAGGGGGTTCTAAATTATCACACACTACTACAAATGTTGGTTTAATATCCAAATAATTATTATTTAACATTAAAATGGATGTAAATGGTTGATGAAATTTCACAATATTTTATGGATTAGTTAATTATTAAAAATATTGAACACCCCAAACATTTTAGGTTATAGGTTATGCCAAATAAGGTGCTAGTATCCTAATTTTTAAGAAATACAAGTTAATATATTTATTTGGAAATAATTGTATTCATTGAAAACTTTGATGCTTCTCCTCTAAGTGTGTATTTTAATCTTAATAATTCCATTTATTTGTATGACTACAAGGTGGTAGTCTATCATAGGGTTTCTAAATATGCAATCATCAAGAATGGTAAAGATTTCTTGTTGTGTTATTTTTAGGATAAATAATAGCATAAAAAGGAATTGAATCTTGATGGAATAGTTGTTATTTTAGAGACAACCAATGTATATTAATGTGTTACTTTATGACAATAAATCCTCTTAATTTAGTTTTGAATAATTTTGTGCAAGAAGATTAAGAAAAACATATAATTAAGATCGTGAAAGAATTTTTTTCTAGAGGATTCTTTCTATCATATTTTAACAATTAGAGCTACTATAAGACTGCATTATATAATGGTTCAGTCATTGAATGCACCACTTTACTTGTTATCTACCCTTGGATCAAATATATTTGGGTTTAAGAGGATCAAATCCTTAAGTTCTAGATCTCAGTTGAATTTCTAGGCCTCTTAATGCCGGTATGGGTATTTATGGAATAATTGGATAACTATTAAGTGTCATATGCTTTAAGTGCAACCGTTATTAAATTTAATTTTTTTATAAAGGAAAGCATCCATTAATGTGGATCTTTTTAATGACTTAATGAGAATTATCAATATCTAATCTAGTAGTTAACAAGGTTAATATAGAAAATTTTATATACCATTTTTTATCAAACTTGTGTTTTCTCAACATTATGAAGAGAAAAAGATAAAATACCAATCTCTATTTATTAGAGTTGAATAAAAACCAAACGAACCTCCTAGTTTTGACAAATTCCTTTCATTGGTGAACATTGGTTGATAGTGAACAAAATAATAAACATATATATGCTTGATAAAAATTTCCAAGGGATTCCACATGAAATTCTAAGCCATCCATAATATATTTGCTAAATCCAGGGATTTAAATAGCTATGATGATTTGTTACAACTTGGTTTAGCACAAAATTCACTCAATCAATGTTGTTCTATTAAAATCACATAACTCAATCCCTTTTACCACCTTGATAGTGACAATTATATATGATATTATACTAGTCTTACATTCCTACATATAGTAGGATGTAAATTCTATTGTGGAGGAAGATCTAGTGATTTTTCAAAAAAAAAAATCTTCATAAAAGGGTGGAAACTTCATGAAAAATTATAGTGACATTGTTCATTGTAGCCTTTATGTAATACAATATATTCACGATAGTGATAGTAGAAACTTGAACCCATATGCTTGATGATTATACTATGTGGAGTGTTGGTGGGTTGGCATGTCATAAAAGAAAATATGCTATTATATCTATTTGTCAAATTTTTGATGTTTTGGATGTTTTTTATATTAAAAGTGAAAATCATGGATCTATTTTCTTAGATTCAATTCCCACTTTATGTGTCCTAACTATTTGATATTCTCAACAATATGTGATTTTGTAACATGCTAGTGTAGTTATGCCCATTTTTTATGTTTCTCTTTTTCTATAGTAAAATGGGGTTACAGTCCCATTAATAGAGAACTACAAATACTTTTTAGCATTGATTAGTAAAATACATTTTAGTCTAGTATGAGTAAATTAGAGTGTTATCTTCTTTTACAATAGCTTGTTGATGAACATCTTGAATTGATTTATCTTCTTAGTGGTGAATTCAGCATGTTTAAATCCCCACAATAAAACCAATCCTCTTTCTTGTGCATTAATGTGTTAGGGATGTGAAATATAATAGCTCTTACATAATGACCCTTTTATAACAAAGAGCTCATCCCTTCCCTTGTATAATTGTGCTAATATGTGGTAGATGATAGATATAAACCTTAAACTTATATAGTGATTTGTTTACTAAGAATAATATGTAATTAAAATAATTGTAACACTGTCCATGTAGATAAAAACATGATTTTGCAATCAATAATGTAAGTTATGTGTATCAATGTTTTAAATCATACAAGTGATCCATAATCAACTAATAATACTTTGAGATTTCAGATCTCTCACTTTCTTTTACAATACATTACATTAAAACCTTGAGTGCAAAACTGAACGAATGATGAGCATCAAGATGAACCTTTTTCTTAATGGTTACAAATTATTTGTTGTGTATCCATTTCAATGCAGCGTTAGCTATTTATTTTTTCTTCCTCATCAAACATCATTAATATTTCGTCTATGTTGAATGTCCCACAGCTCGCCCTCGGCCATATCACTGGAGTATTGGTCTGCATTGAAATTATTAATATTGGGATTTTGGGGGTGAGGAGGAGGATTGTTAAGCCATGCTGAAGATCCATACATGATTTGAGCAGCGCGGTCATAGGTAAGAGCGGTAGCGTGGGGAGTACCAAAGGCACCCAGCCAGAGGCGTCTTCCATTTTTGGCCTCTCTTATTTCTGCAACCCATTTACCCCAAGCGCGCTGCCTCACTCCTCGGTAATTAAATAGTCCGTTTATAGACCCACCTTGTCCTCTCATGCATCCTTTTTTTGAACCCTTGTGAACTGCTCCTCTTATTTTCATTTGCTCGCACGAATTCAAACGCCGCCATTGCTCTAATATTTGCAAAACATTCTTCTCCCTCTGCTCGCTTGCCGTCTTTGTCATCTTTGTTGAACGCTTCAAATAATATGTAGAATGCAGAAGAAACAAGTACGCGTCTCTCCATTTAAAAGCAAATGAAATAACGTGTCTGATACGCCTCTGACCAGCCACTTTGGACTTTGTAAAATTTCCTGGTACTTGGAAGATTCGGTCTCCAAAGAGTAGCTCTTACTTTTTTTTGTTTCTTTGTATTTAATCTTTTGCAGTTACGTGAAAGATGGCGACGGTGAAAACGTGAACCTGTCCGCGTCCATATCTGCTGCTCAAACATTTTCGACTTTATTTCTTTGCTCGTTTGTACGAATAAGTATTAACTAGCTATGGCAACTTGTGTAATGGGTACGCCAAAGAGGAGTGAAAGGTCAATTAGCAAAAAAATGATTTTTTTTCTTTTTTTTTTTGACACATTTGTGTAGTAAATAAGATCAACTGGTAGATCATTTAAAAAATGATTTTAATATTATTATTTATTTTATTCTATTTTTTTATGATAGAATAATATATTAACTATTATACTATTATATAAATATTGATCATTTATGTCATTATTTTATGTATTTATTATTATAATATTATAATATTATGTTACATTTATTATTTATATATTAACTATTATATTATGATATAAATATTTATTATTTATGTCATTAATTTATGTATTTATTATTATATTATTATATTATATTTATTATTTAAATATTAACTATTATATCAAAATTTAATAAAACAAATAATTATAAATAATAATTAAAATTATTATTTATAATTTCATTAAAAAACGTAAGTAATTAAAATAAATTTAAAAGTTAAATTTAGATCAAAATTTTAGACATTTCAAACTTGGTTTATGTTTTGCACACATTTGTGTAATGAATGAGATCAAATGATAAATCATTTAGAAAATGAATTTAATATTATTATTTATTTTATTTTATTTTATAATTTTAATGTAAAGTTGAATTATCTCGATTTTTTAAAAATAATATGATTTTATTTGAATCATAATTTTATATTATAAAATTAAATAATTATTTTAATTATAAAAAATCATATTTCTAAATTTAAATAATAAAAATTATTGTTGACTGTGCTTGTGGCATTGAATAAGAATAAAATAATATACTGACTTACCTTGGCAATTTATAATGCTTTAAAAAGAATGACAATAAACAAAATTCCACAGGTTTGACTGGACTCACCTGTCGTGTGCAACCTTTTTGCGTACGACTAAAATGGTGTTCACAGACAAACTTGTTCCTTCAAATAACAAGGATCTGAGGCAGTTTAATTAGACTAAAATGGTCCAAGTTTTGCCGTCAATGGACGGATTTCGTATTTGGATATGTAATTAGCACATGAATGGACAGTCTAATGATTGATGAGTTGTTACACTGCACCTCTTTCCACACGGTTAATTTTTTGTTTTTCCTTTTACATGGATTCATCTGTTTGACGATCCGAAGGACTGAGAAAGTGGAGAGAAAACAAAAAATCAGACAAGAAACCAATAGCGGCGAGTAAAACGATAAAAAAGTGACGAGAAATGATAGAGGATTGAGATTGATTTAACCTTGCAGGGTCTCTCAGGGTTTGTGAATCATTGATGGGAAAAGTGAGTTTCACAAGTTCATATTGGACATGCCTTCGGTGTAACTAGCAATTGCTCCTTTGTGTGCAATGGGTCCGTTGAAGATTTGATGGAGATCAATATTTTAATTGCTGGTATTGTATTTGAAGGATAGAAATTGTAAAATGTTAAGTGTTATTTTTATCAAATACGTGAAGTTATGCATGTATGTGTTATTGTAATTTCAATTTTATTAAGAAAATATTATATGGAATTACAAGTCTATTTTAAAAATTAACATAGCATATTTAAGGAAAGTACAAGAATGCACAAATTCTTGAGGAAATATTTACTGTATAATGCATAAGCTTTGAAAAAAAAATGTATTAAGTTTAATATATGAAATGATTGGATCTCTACTGTTCAGTCTTTGAAAATAGCTCTGGCAACCATTGCATTTACAGCTTCAACAGCAACTGCCATACATTGAATAGTATCACACCAATCCCTTAAGCACTTGGAAATCAATTATTTGATGTAGATTAAAGTCAATGGTGATAACGCAACACCCATATATAAGTTCTTGAAAGCAAGTAAAGGTGGCTTTTTGGGAAATAGAATAAAGTGGAACTTCACTAAATTTGTTGTTGACAAAATTGGGAATGTTGCCAACTGATATGCTCCAATAAATTCTCCACTCAAAATAGCTATGTCAACCATTGCATTTACAGTTTCAGCTGCTCAACTTATTTCTGCAATTCAGTTTAATAAATATTACATTCACTGACATTAAAAATAAAGCAGTAGAAAAGTGCCATTTATAGTTTATTTTATGGCATTTAGCCCTTACAAAAATACATGGGTTCCCAAACTAAACACTTTAATGAATGTAAAATTATTACAATAGTATTATATATTGAAACAGCCACAGATAAAACCACATAATCAATGTCTTCATTTACTAGATAAAAAGAGAATTGTAATAATGAAATAAAACACAACAAAAGTGATCTAGTTGTGTATAGATTCCCATAATCAATTTCACTGAAATGATGGCAATTGAGTTACCTCAAGATTCTACACAAATTGTGTCATGTTGTGAAGGAGGTAGATGAGAGTAATGGGTAGATTCACAATTGACAAGCTCTCCATGTTTGTAGAAATTCTAAGACAAGTTGTTTGGAATGCCCCAAAAGAAAGTTGTTGTCACGCAATGCTCTGAAAATCATAGTACAAGAACATGTAAGATTTGAGATTTTCACAGTAATACTTAATATTATATCTATACCTCCCCCTTTGATCCCCGAGTCCCACCAACACAATAGGTCTGAAAATTTATTATAAAGCTTATGCCTCTAAGACCAAGCAAATTTGAAGCCAATAAAAATAAATTGAGTTCATACAATGAATGAAATATGTATGGTAAAATGCACTGGACAAAAGGAAAAGAATATCGGATGCTATAGACCCCTTAAGTTTGAGATAAGGAAGGTGCCTAAAAATTGAAGCAGTAGAATGAAGACAAAGAGTTCATAGATGATCCATTAAAGTAAAATAAAAGGCAATAGGGGAATTCTATAAAAGCATAAATTATCTCATCAAGCCCAATACATGCATCAAATTGAACAATGATAAATCTGACAAAAGTAAAGTTATTCATCACACAAACCCAAAAGTAAATAACTCGCCTGGTTCGAGAATCACAAGTAGCACCATTAGAATCAATTACTTGTATCAAATTTCTTGGTCTTCTACAACATTCTTCTCTTGTTGCAAATTTCTCTCTAGAGAAAAATAGCCTCTTCGAATTCACTGCTATAGAAATCTTGTAAAGAATAACAAGGAGACGAAAATCCTGATTTGACAACATCAAACTCCACACTTTTCCTCCATATGTGTTGGCTTCGTATGCAATTCTCACTACTTTTTCTTTAACGGGAATTGATTTCCACACATGATCACTTAGTGGATGCGCAAGTTTAGATTTAAATTTTTCTCTCAAAAAACTTTGTTTCCCTGGTGGATTCTTTTTGTAGAGATGAGAGTTCCAGTAATTCTTGATTTCATTGTCCGTTTGACCCGATAGTCGGACTATCAGTATCCATCTGTATATACACACAAAAAAATTATAAATATCTACATATACATATGTCACTAATTTTACATTTACGGTTTGGATGAATTTGATGGTCCTGCATGGGAGGAAAACGGTATCAACCATCGATACAACATATTTGTTAAGATTTGCTTTGTCTACTACATAAAGTCTTTTTCCATTTGACAAGAACACCATCAAAATCAATGACTTGTATCTTGAAAGCAAGTAAAATTTCATGTGGAGGTTGTGTGGAAGTTACTATGTGTCCCAATGATTCAATATGTTCATTAGAAGAGAAAAATCATAGTTAGATTAGCTAAGCAAAAAACTTACCATCCAAATTTATTGCATTGCTATTGCTTGTAAAAGCCAAGCACATCAAAACAAAGATAATGGTCAATAGCATAGATGTCCATTGGAAATTTGTATTTGTTATGATATAAATTTCATCACTGCTACCAAGAGAGACCGTTCTCAGTTCAGACATTGGAGAGTAGCATGCCTATATTAGAAACATTCAAGTAAAATAAGAAACTGCAAGTTCTTGTTTTAATTGAATAGTAGAGTACTTAAAAATTGAATGGAAGATGCAATTATAAGTTGTATTATAACCATCAAGATAAGGTGTATTGTTGAAGAACCTAAATAGTATGCACTACATGGTTTGCTGAGAATAAGGAACTTTAAGAACATTCAAACAATTGCGATGAGCAGGCTGGAAAATATTATCTCCCAGTATGTTACTGTTTCTTGACAACAAATTTACCTAAACAAAGTGGAATTTTCTTCAACACCCAATCGCCTCTACAAGTTAATATTACCAATTTACTTAGATGTAGAACAACCCATTCGAGGACACCTAATCTAAAAACAAAAAAATACTAAGCAGTTACATCTCATACATAAGATAGACTTTATCCGTGAAAGATTTAAAAAACACATAATCGAACATATCGTATTTATCTATGGGTAAAAATCTAAACAAAGGAGGTTTGAAAGAAATATGGCTTTCAAAAGCACAATAATTACAGTACATACACAAAATAGTTTTTTTATTGAAAAGACTATAGAAACTCTCAAGCACATATAATTTAGCAGGTGCAAAGCCAAATTTTGCATGCTTTTCTAGGATCCTCCCTGCGTATCCCAAAATGGGGGTTTTGTAGCAGGGTAAGGACAACCTGCGAATCATAAGAGATGGAGAAACTTTGCAAAAGATTATAGTTGCAGCTGCCTTTGTAGACATTAATACAAAATGCAAAATCATACACAAGGCACGTTAACTGTTTGAAAGAATGACTAAGAGAAAGCGGTTCCTAAAATGCAATGATTGCAGGTTATGCACAAAATGGATTTATTGAAGAGGCTATAGAAACTTTCAAGCAGATCAAAACAGTGCGGGTTAAGTCAAATTTCACAACCTTTTTCAGCACCCACTCAGCCTACGCCAAAATGGGAGCTTTGGAATAGAGTATGGACATCCAATAAAACATAATGGATGGTGGAATTTGTTAAGAGTTTTCAGGGAAGAGGACTGCCAGACACCATCACTATTTTGAGGGGGATTGCATTCAATCAGTTTTAACATAAAATAATAAACAACATATCACTACACCAGCTGCTTCAATCTATTCACAATATAGAAAAAGTAGATCTAAGAAGTGGGTAGAAAGAAATAAAGCCCCACAAAAAAAAATTGACAAGTGACTCACCGCAAGATTCAACACAATATGTGTCCTGCTGTAACGATGCCAATGAAAAAATCTATGCAAATTTCAAAACCCTACCACCACATTTTTTTGTAAATGAGGGAAAATGGAAATTAAGCCAAACGAAACTAGGGAAAATGAGCTATCAACAAGGATATTTTTGACACCACCTCCAATCATCAGTAAATGCATTAACACCAACTCCCATCGAACCAAATCCTATCGACATAAATGCATCACCAACAGTACAGAAAGCAACGGATGAACAAGATGTATCCAATGGCAGTGCATCCTTTCTTGTGCAATTGTAATCGTTGATAGGAAAAATGGGTTCCGCAAACTCCATTTCAACATGAAAACACTTGATTGCTACAAATAGACATTAACACATTTGTGCCCACTCTCATTTCATATGAGGTCTATTTTAAGAGAGTGCCCACATTCCATCAAACATTTTATATTAAGTTTGGTTTTTTCAATTTTAATTTTTTTAAATTTATTCATATAATTATGTGGAGAGGCGAATTACAATGGCATCCATCAAAAAGAAAAATTCAATGTAAGGAAAAACTCTTTAGTTTGTATTTGACATTCAAATGACATGCAACTAGCATAACTACATTCATTGTATGTAGATGTTTTTTCAAACAGATTTAAAGTAGATTTAAAGAAAATTTAAAAATGGTTTTAAATCGATTTGATATTTTATTCACTCTAAAATACTTATTTTTTATATCATAACCAATTTTATAATGATTTCATTTTCATTATTATTAATACTAAAATTTAATATGAATAATTATGATTAATTTAATTATACTAATTATTGTAATAAATTAGTATTTATATAACATTATTATTTATATAAAATAGGTCGAGAGTTATCCTTCTTGAGACACTTATTTTCATCATTTTTTCTCGTTGCAATATACGTATAATTATAAAGATTTTTTTTATTTTATAATATATATTTATACATTATTTTTATTTTTATTTATTTAAAGTAACATAAATATATATTTTTATAATTATAAGAAATTTCAATGTATTTATTTGTAATTTTTTTGGTTTACTTTTCAATAGTTTTTTAGTTTTTTTGCTTTGTTTTTAAAGCAGTTTTAAATCTATTTTATTCACAGCTTGTTCTTATCTTTGAATTCACAAAGACCTTTATTAAAAGAGGTTGTTGAATCATAACCATTTCAAAACTTTGCGGTTTGGCTTTATTCTCTTGGAGTTGGATTTCTCACACGTTTGGCTTTACATTTTTTGGATTCGTTTGAGTTTAGCTATCTCAAATTTGGTTTTAGTCCTATTGAAACCAATTGCATTGTTATAATTTGTTGTTGCAGTAAAACAAAACAAAGATTCAAGGAGTTGGGCATTATAGCAAGAATTAATACAATCAACAATGTATTTTCTCGACCGTCTACTCCTTGATGTTCTCTTTTCATTGGGTCAATTGTTTATGACATATATGGATTGCTCTGATTAGTGTCTTTAATCTCTTTATGTACTCTACATCTCTAAATCACATGTTTCAGTTGTGTTTTTCAATGTCCTTATTTAACAGCTTAACAACTCTAAGGTTTATTGATTTTATTTGTGGTTGTTTTATTATTGAGTGGGATGGAAAGTCTCCCAAGTTCACTTTGTCGGACTTGCTAAGGCTCATTTGGTTTGGAACTTGGCAAGGTTACATTTTCTTAATATGCCCTAAAATCAAAAACTAGGGTTTGGTTACCTTATCTTGTATCTTTGTGAAGAAAATACATAAATTTAACATTTGATCTTATCTTATTTGTTTAAAGAAGAAATTGGACATATGTATTGAAAATCAAATTATAATTAAAATCATTCAATTCAAATTTCATGGGAAACTCCTAAAACAACTAAGCATCTTTGCGTTTAACCTCTAATGTGCTATTGAGTCTTTCCACCTATTTTATTTTGCTCATTTATTATTTGATTGATTGAAACGGTGATAGCATATGGGCAATTTACTATTGTTTGAATAAGTTGATGAAAATTTAGGCACCTTGAGAAAAGATAATGCTCGTCATATTTTATATATATTAATATTTAACATATGTATGCTAGTTTTTTATATGTTTAATTACACTGAGAGGTGTATTACAATGACATCCATAAAAAAAAAAATTCAATGTAAGGAAAACCTCTTTAGATTGAATTTGACATTCAAATGACATGCAACTAGCATAACTACAATCATTGTATGTAGACATTTTTTCAAGTAGATTTAAAGTAGATTTAAAGTAGATTTAAAGCATATTTAAAAATAGTTTTAAATTGATTTGATATCTTATTCACTCTAAAATACTTATTTTTTATATCATAATCAATTTTATAATGATTTCATTTTTATTATTATTAATAGTAAAATTTAATATTAATAATTATAATTAATTTAATTATAGTAATTTTATAATAAATTAGTATTTATATAATATTATTATTTATATAAAATATGTTGAGACAGTTATTTTCATCATTTTTTCTCATTGCAATAATATTTCATCATTCGTATAATTATAAAGATTATTTTTATTTTATAATATATATTTATACATTATTTTTATTTTGAATGTTAAAAAGATAAATTAAAGTAAAATAAAAATAATTACGCCGAGAGTTACGCTATAGGCATATTATGTAGTGGTAGTAATGTTGTTTTTTAGATTTTAAAATCAATTTAATTATAAAAATAAATTAAAACTAAACACTTAGTGTCATTTAATAATTTTTTTAAGTTTTTAGGGTGAACATTTTATAGTAGTAACATAAATATAATTTTTATAATTATAACAAATTTCAATGTACTTATTTGTAATTTTTTTTTTTCAATAGTTTTTAGTTTCTTTCTTTGTTTGTAAAGTTGTTTTATTACCTCTATTAAAATAAATTAAAACTAAATACTTAGTATCATGTAATAAAGTTTTAAGTTTTTAGAGTGAACATTTATTTATATAGTAGTAACACAAATATATTTTTTATAATTATAAAAAATTTCATTGTATTTATTTATAAATTTATTTGTTTATTTTTCAATAGTGTATTTATTTTTCAATATATATATATTTTTTTTCTTTATTTTTAAAGTAGTTTTAAATCTATTTTATTCACAACTTTCTTTAGATGTTCTTATCTTTGAATTCATGAAGACCTCCATTAAAAGAGGTTGTTGAATCATAACCGTTTTAAAACTTTGTGGTTGCAGGTTTGGCTTTATTCTCCTAGAGTTGGATTCATCTCAGGTTTGGCTTTACTTTTTTTGAATTCACTTGAGTTTAGTTATCACAAATTTGGATTTAGTCTTATTGAAACCAATTGCATTGTTATAATCTATTGTTGCAGTCCAGTTGGCTAATTCTCAACCATCTTTCAAACATTGTGTGTTAATAGGTAATGCTTTAAAGTTATGCAATTTTTAAGTGTACATGCTTCATCAGTACTATTGTTGCTCTAAAACAAGCGCATGATCTAACCTTCTAATCTAAATTTGATTTATTTCAATTTTTTTGGGGCTAGTATAAAAAGATAATTATACTACAAACCCAATTCAACTTTAAACAAGTACCTTAAGATGGAACATTTATCTATGATAACAAAAACTTGTCTACACAATGAAAAAGAATCTAGATAGTAAAAAGACCTGATAACCACTTAAACTTAGCTTAGGGAGAAGTGTAAGGAGGAACTCCACTATTAATAAGGAAAAAGCAAAAAAGGGTTTTGAAGAATTAGGGTATGTGCAGGATCATTATGGAAAAAAATAGGCCCTTATGTGGCAATGAAAATTCAAAAAAATTAGAGTTAGGCAACTTGACATAAAAATTTGAATAAGTTATCTATATTATTTCAAAAATATGTAAGAATAGAATTTGTGGAAAATTGAATGTAGTTTCTAAACTACTAAGTTTATTTTATTTTTTAAAGTCTGTTTGGTGAAAATTTGAAATTTCAATGCGGTAGTACTTAAATTTCAGGGGAAAAATAAGAAGTAGGTGTGCGATGGAGTGACCTAACCACAATAAAAATGATATTTTTGTATAATATTTTAGATATAAGTAGAGGACTCATGTTCGGATGTGACACATACTTTTTTGTATTTTTTTCCAAGTAAATAATTAATTATTAATTTTTTATTACAACTTTTAAAAAATATAAAAACTCATATGTCTGACCACCTTAACTTGGTCAAAAATTCATGAAATTCAATATTTTTTTTAAATCCTATATAGTATACGAAGCATAGAATGTGACACATGTTTTGGATTCAAAATATATGATACCGTTTGAAAGTTATAGATGTTTTTCAATCAGCCTATCAATCAGGACTTTAGTCGTAATTCTAATAGAAAATGAATAATAATTATTTATTAAATTCAAAGTAAAGAATAATTAATATTGGTGGAAAGGTGAGAGTCTCCTCTACAAACCCTTTTTCGTTTCATCAATTTTGGCTAAAAAAAAGTCATAAGCCACATGGGCGAAGTCTAGAAAAACAAAGTAAGTTGTTAAACACATTTTTTGTGTTGACTTCTTAGGATTGGCATGTCCAAGCCAAATTCCAAAGCAAGCCCAAGGATAATCCCTAGGCAATAAATTTTGTGTCAAAAATATCGGATATCTATTTCAAATTGGATATCTGTTTTGAATTAGATATCCGATTTTGTTTATATATGATTTTAAAAAATGTTATACACTTTATAATATATGATTTAGAAAATGCAATAAATATTTTATAGTTTATTTTAATATATCTAGTTTAGAATATACAATATAGTTTATAATTTAATACA